>BPLQ01004695.1:0-16167 GCA_021605075.1 Caerostris darwini
TTCACTGACATTTTTAAATAATTTGGACAATTAGAAATATGATGACTTTTAGCACATAACAAACAATTTGACTCTTTAATGTCCGAAACAAACACTTTTGACACAATTTTCGAATTTCTAAAATTAGTTTTACTTTTTTGAAAGTTACGTGTGCCTTCGTAAATTGACTTTCCACGCGATGCAACATAAATATCACACTCTTCGGCTAATTTTACTGGGGGGAACCAACTATCTGCTTGCCGTATACCTATGTGAGATGCGATTTCTCTATCCAAAGTTTGAAATAACTTATCAGAAACTATTAATTGTTTTAAGGTTTCATAATCCGACACTTTTCTTAATTTTAAATAGTATTCAAAATTAGTAGTTAAGCGCGACGCAAACTGCACATACGACTCATTTAAGCGCTCAGCTTTTCTAAAATTTTCTAAGCATGCTTGTGGTGAAGGCTCATACTCTCGCAACACAACTGACTTAATTGTCTCATAGTTTTTTATATCTTCACCACTTAAATAAGTTATTATATTAGAAGCTTTTTCTCCTAATAAATTTAACAGAATCTCAGCTTTATATATCTCAGGTACTTCTTTAATACTAAATGCGCGTTCTAAAGAATTAAAGAAAAAACTCCACCCTTCCGGTCGAGTGGGAATTCTGACAGTTAAAGTTCGAACACTTTTTATTTCTTGATCAATAGTATCTGGTTTGGCTTCACTTTCACACACTTCTGATTTACTTTCATTTTTAATTTTTGCGAGTTCTAATTC
The DNA here is from genome assembly GCA_021605075.1 of Caerostris darwini. Lineage (NCBI taxonomy): Eukaryota > Metazoa > Arthropoda > Arachnida > Araneae > Araneidae > Caerostris > Caerostris darwini. Next base: position 768 of record BPLQ01004695.1, read on the forward strand.
ATTTTTAACTCGCTCTAATTTTATTTTTTCCAGATCTATTTGCCGTTGCTCCTCATTTTTACGATTGTCAATAATCGTATTGGCAATGTCTTTAACCATGTCTGGTCTATTTTTAAACACATCACTTTGTTCAATTGCATCATATAAATCTGAAATTGTTAATTTTTCAGATACTATCAAATTTATTTCTGCGGCAATGAGCCGCAAATCTTCTTTTTTGGCACCTTTAAACATGTTTGCACAAAATATTAAATATATGGATTTAAAAGTTTTTTCCACTTACTTCTTTCACAAAACTTTTCTCTTGACTTATGTTATCCACAGGTTTGAGCCACTCTCCGGCTCTGCTAGGATCAAAATGTTGTCGTCAATAGCACTGACACCACTCATACATGTTTTCTTTCACAAGCGGACTGTATCACACTCACACACTTACACAATAAGTTATCACAATGCAAACGTAACAACACTTTATTTACATTACAGTCACAGCCACTCGTAGCCGTGATGTTCTCTCTTGCCTCTCTGGCTTTACACACTGAAGACTCACACTTATGCGCTCGCAGGCGCATGCGTACACACACTCTATTTTCGCCGCTAGGGGTATACTTGCGCGTTGGCGCGAACATTGATCATTCCTAAGAAGGAACGTAATTCGTGCATAGTTTCTGGCAATGGATAATCTATGATAGCTTTGATCTTTTGATGTTGAGGTTGTGAACCTTCCGCAGATATTTGATAGCCTAAAAAATCTATTACAGGTACTCCCAAAACTGATTTGCTAATATTAATCCGTAGACCATATTTATCTAAACGCTGGAAAACTATTTTAAGATGTGAACGATGTTCTTCCTCGCAAAAAGAGGCGATCAACACATCATCTAAGTATGGAAACACAAAGTCTAGACCATAAAGAACTTCATTTATAAACCTTTGAAATGTTGCAGGGGCATTTTTGAGACCAAAACTCATCACATTGAATTGATAAAGTCCAAAAGGTGTGATGATGGCAGTTTTTGCCTTATCTTCATCTGCTACAGGAATGTGATAATATGCTTTAGTAATGTCAATTTTAGAAAATATAGTTTTATTAGTTAAAATATGTTGAAAATCCTGGATTCGAGGTATGTTATATCGATCAGGTATAGTTAAATCATTCAATCTTCTATAATCACCACATGGACGAAAAGAACCATCTTTCTTTGTTACTATATGTAATGGACTGGCCCATTCTGAGCTAGATGGACTAATGATGTTATTGTCTAGCATATATTTAAATTCTCTTTTAGCTATTTCCAACCGTTTTGGATCTAATTGTTTTGCTTTACAATTTATAGGTTGTCCTTTAGTTATAATATGATGTTTTACATTATGTTTAACATTTGAAACAAGAAAATTTGGTTTTGTTATATTGGGATACATAGAAAATAAATCAGAATATTTACATAAGCTGCTTGTTGTATTTACACTTTCATTAATAGAGATGGGTGCAATGTCACCATAAACTGCAAGGTTAGTTACACCATCAATTAATCTTTTATGCTTTATATCAATTAATAAATTGAACTTATTTAAAAAAATCTGCACCTAGTATAGGTTTACTAATTTTGGCCACAATAAATGGGAATTGAAATTCTCGACGTAAACCTAGATCAAGATTTAAAATTTCTGTACCAAAAGTATCGATTGCAGTATTGTTTGCAGTATATAATTTATAGTCACTAATAAATTTGTGTTTAGAAGTATAAGGAATAAGACTTACGTCCGCTCCACTATCAACCAAAAAGCGTAAACCCGTTTTTTTGTCGTTGACAAATAGACGGTATTGACGGCAATATTTTGTATTTTCAGCAGCAGAGTCTGCCGTTAATTCTGTTGCTGATTCTGGTTTTCCGAAGGATTATTTTTCCATGCACATGGAGCTTTGCATTTATCAGGAAAACATTTTTCTCGAAAACGAAAATGGTAATAACAGTATTTGTCAGAAGGATTATAAGAGCGATTGCGAGACTGACTTCGATGAGAAGAAGAGTATCGACCGCTATTTGTTGTTTGGGAACGAGAGTTCCTTGTGACACTCAGTTTTTCAAGTTTATTTTCCAAAGATGTAATTTGTTGTTGTAACTCAGTCATGGCATCGGATCCTGGTGAAACATTATTGCTTACGCGGTAAAGTTCTTGTTTTGGTTGCATTTCAAGAATACGATCCGCCATTAATGCCAGTTTTTCAATTCCTTCATCACTAACTAGTAAAATATTCCGTACGGAATCAGGCATTTTTTGTAGAAATAATGTTGTTAGTACCTTGTCAGTAATTCCATCAGTAGCCAAGTTTTTCATTTTTTGTAAAAGTTGACTAGGTTTAAGATCTCCCAAGTCAAGTCCTGTAAGTAGTCTCTGAAGACGCTTATTTTCGCTTTCTTTAAAAGTATTCAGCAAACGTTCTTTAGCAGCGGTATATTTTGTTCTATTATCATGACTTATAATGTCCCACAAACTTTCAACAAATTTCGGTTCTAATTGCGAAACTAAGTAGTTGAATTTTGTATCCTCGGCTGTTATTCCACAAATGGAAAACTGTGCTTCAACTTGAAAGAACCATATTTCTGGTTTTTCAGCCCAAAAAGGAGGTATTTTGACACTTACCCGCGCTACTTCATCTTTTTTCGCCGATTCATTAGATTCATTCATTTTGTAAATAATTCACTGTTTGCAAACAATTCACGGGTCACCAAGTATGTGGCGGTATTGTAAAGGTTGCGTAGTGTTATTAAAATTCAGACGGCAAAATAAAAGACGATAATCAATTTTCACAATTACGACATGTTTATTCTACTTCGAACGCTTACTACGTTCTATTTTCATTCTAGCGGGAAAATTCCCTTTCTAACAGTGAAAGTAGAAGTCGTTCAATTTGTATTCCATTTTACATCAATAGGTGTCGCTACAAAGTCCAACTTGTATTTGAGGCATCGAGGGTCTCTTGCACAGAATTTACTAAGATGATAGAATTTTTGACATTTATCGCATTGGTTGGGTCCTGGTTTTCTTCTGAGTGGTTCAGCCTTGACCCTAAAATAATATATGGCGGATTGGTCAAAATTCTTTTGTTTTGTTCATTTTTTGGTAGGACAATTAGGTATAGAGGTAGACGGCCGGAGCCAGCACGATAACGTGATAAATTCAGGATGAAAGTTGCGAATTTTGAGTTCCTGCATAACATCAGTTGGGGGATATGTAGGCAGTCCGCGAATTACAACATTAAGTTGCTTTTCTTGTGGCAATTCAAATGTATGACTTTTAAGTTTCAGGTGATCAATTGGTTGCAAAAACTTGTAATTTGCCTCCAGATAGGCGTCCATCAATTTTTAAATTTGTAATCTGGTTGAAGTTCTCAAGAATTTTAGTAGAATTTTCAATATTGTCAATTATTATTGGAGGAACATATTTAGTAGTATTGGGTGCAGGACAAGAAGAAACACTATTTTGGTTATTAGTGAGATCAGTGTCCATACTGCTTTCGTCCAGATGTAATTTATCAACATTTTTTAAAATTTCTTCACTTTTAGCAGGAGGTGTGTTTTCTGCATCACTAGGATGAAGATTTTCATCGAGGTTAAGACAAGCAAATTTGGAAGATAACCTGATGACAGTAGGATCATTAGTAATAGGCCGTTTGGCTAAATGTTTTCTCTGCTTTTGTGTGACCTTAAGTTTTTCCTTTTTAGCAGGAGTAGTTACAGTGTCCTTTGAACCGTTGAGTTTTATCAAGATGAGACTCATTTGTTTCAGTAGATTTTTGTTGATAATATTAGAAAGCTGAAGTTGTAGAAAAAAGTCTGAGTTAGGAATTTGAGCCTCGATTTTTAAACAGTTTTCAATATTGTTGAGATGATCATTGAGATTTTCGCGTTCAATGCACGTTAAAAAGTTATTTATGCTAGTATGAAGTTGATCTACTTCCTGAACAAAATTAAAGACTGTCGGGTTGGTATTAATGTCAATCATATGAAGTATACTACCAGGACTGGTTGATTGGTCAGCAGGGGAGAAAGACAGGATTGTACTGTTAGAGGAGAGAGAATCTCCTTCGACAACAGCCATAATAGAAGTGGAAATATATACTTTTGACTATTATAGGAAACACGTATGTACTTTACTGAGTTAAGGCAGTGAAAAACGCTTTTGGCTTAAAAAGGCCGAACAATTCAACGCCTGCACTGTAAAATACAGAGATCAGAAGAAAAATACAAGTAAGAAAAAAGTGAAGATTTAATACTTAACTAAAAGAATAATACACATTATATACAACATAATAACAAAATAGAACCAAAGAAATCAAATGGAGAAAAGGAATAAAGAGATTAAGACAGGATATGAGGGAAAAAATCACATACCAAAGAGGAGAAAAGCTAGTAACAAACCGGTTTGAAACCGGAGAAAGGCTCGTTCGATCTAGGAATATTGATCAAATTTAAAAAAATCTAGAACAGGATTAAATCATTAGAAGTAAATTTGATTCGATTACTAGACCATTAGGCTTCCAGTAAACTTGCATTTTTTTTACTGCATTTTATTTCTGGGGTTTTTTTCCCCCACAATTACAGTTTTGTAAATTTTACAATTGTAGATCCACTTCTTTAACAAAAAGAAGTGAACACATATTTAATTCAACGAAATTTATTTTCAACAGAAATTAAAATCGTTCTTCAATGAGGTCATCTAAAGGTAACAATTTGCAGTAATTAATTTTAATTTATGCATATGCATTATTATATATATATATATATATATATATATATACATATAATTATATATATATACATATATAATTATATGTATAATTTATAATATTTATATATATATTTGTGTGTGTGCAAATTTCCTACAGTGACTAAAAAAATGATCCGTTCTTTACCATTTACAATTATTTTAAAATAATAATCACTCTTTGTCATACAATGAAATATTTTATATGAAATATAAAATATACTTCCGCAATGATAATTAATATATAAAATACAAAGATACAATTCTTTATTTTCTTTATATGTAGGAATTATGCATGTATTTTGTAATGGTTGTATTTCAATTTCATTCGAAAATAATACATTTACACAAAAAGCTACTGCTGTTTTTGAATGCTGAGTAACTCATTCAAGAGTACATTAGAACGATAGAAATTCAGTACATTAGAACGATAGAAATTCAGTACATTAGAACGATAGAAAGCGGCAGTGAATATTGGGAATAGAGGCCTCCTCTTAGCACCTATTTTAAGTATTTTCTGACCTGCTATTTGCCTTTCTTATAGAAATAAAATTTTTCGGTTTTCCTTCACTAACTACTTTTCGAACTGAGATCACTTATTTTCGAAACTCAGTTTTTGAAGCGGTAACAAGAATTTATAAAAGATTGGAAATGTTCATTTTTCATTTGTAATTCCTTTAAACAAAGTCTTGTAAAAAACGCTTACTCTCAAAAACGATTTACAAAAGAAAAAAAAAAGAAAACAATTTAAAAAAAAATAAAAATAAAAAAATACTCTCACAAATATATCTCAGTCATTATATTTCTAATAAAATGACTGACTAATCTATAGAATTAATTTTACTTCTAACAAAATGAATGATATTTTTATACAATCAACTACACTTTTCTAGAAATGGTGCAGTCTGATTTAAAAATTTTGCAGTAACGATAGTTTTTACTCAAAACATTGAAAACATTTTTAATAAGAAATATTTAAAACTGTGAAGTATTGTCAGTTTTTATTCAAAAAAAAAATTTTTTTTTAATGAATGATGTTATACATTAAATGCAGGAGTTCTAGAGAAAAAAAAATTTACGATTCAAGACAAATTTTAATGATATAAACTTGCTATCACTAACAAACGAAATTGAATTTTTAGAAGCGAAATCCATGAAGTTAAATTTTACTCTGCTGTTCTTACTCCCATATTCTTCTGATGTTCTTATTATCAATAAAAATGCCCACCTTTTTGAAGACAAATTCATACTAATATTCTTCGTAATTCAATAAGGACCTGTTCGTTTCAACCTGTTTGTCAGAATTTAAGTTGGAGGACGCAATAGGCACTTGCCTTTTTATTGGATCTTTGGTTTAGGTTTTGTCGCAGAATTGAGCTTTTCCTTTTTATAGATAACGAAATTGCTGAACTGAAATAGGACTTATTACGTATTGTGAATAACATTTAAAACATTTAATTTATTCAAATTATTTCTGTATAATTATTTGTAATAATTCAAAAATCCTCACTAAGTATTTTAGACCCTTAACAATAATTGGTAAAAATAAATATATAGTTAGATTACTGTTTTCTCATCACTTATAAAAGATTTTCGAAAAAAATACTATGAAAAATAATAACTATATAACATTGAACTTACTTTTCTAGACATTCACATTTTTATAAATTCTCCAGAAAGTACAAATAATTGATGCATAAAATTATTAATAAACTCTTTTGGGATGATGTGACAATACTTTCTTTTTGTTCTAATGCAGCTGGCAACCGCTTAGACAATTGACTTCGATACCTTAAGGCAAGTGCTGCACCGACGTTACCAAGGACGTGCGTGTAACTTCAAGATAAGCTACGGACGCGGAGTAACAATACCTCTGCAACGCTCTACGAACATGTTAGACCGGGACCTACGATTTAAAGTGGATTCCGAACCACTACAAACATCCATCGCGCCGCCGGGATTCGAACCCGAAACCTGCTGTATCGAGCGCCAGACCTCTAGCCACTCGGCCATTCAGGCCCTGATGTGACAATATAATATATGTATTATGACGTGAAACAAATGAGGCTGGATAATTAGAATTCACCATACTGCATATGAGATACAAATGTAAGTCAAATTACATAAGATATCTCAGTCTAACTGCCCCCATTTATAGTGTTCTATAGTAATGTATATATGTAATGTGCATATAATACGATTGGTTCAAATTCGCTAGCGTCATTTGCTGAAATTATTTCTTTCAGAACAAAGATGATAGAGTGTGGCAATATGTGCAACCATTTGTCTGGTGGGAGTTTCCTTTAATTTATCTTCTATATTGGCATACTATTCAAAAGTCTTCAAGGAAGACAATGTTGTCCCTTCATCGCATGTTGGTGGGCTATGCCTGGTTCCCTGCGAGTGGCCCAATTATGTTTAGCAACAATTATATAATTCATTGTGTGGAAAAATTGATAAACGGCCAAATCGGAAGGATTCAAATAGAGTGGCCCAATATGAGAGGAAGGTGTTTTCGGAATGGTTTCAATTGCGCTAATAAAATTTTAGTTTTCAGTAATTAAAATTCAAAATTACATAATATTAAAGGAAGAATTAGTTGAAAAATATTTCATATTAACTAATAAACTTTTCCTTTCAAAACTGCTTGGCCGCGTATATATGATTAGTATCCCTATCAATAATACATCTGTCTGTTTCTGTCTTTAAGCCAGATGGGTGTGTGCGTGTAATTCAGCCATCGATGGTTTTTAAAAAGGCATCCCAAAACCGAGTGTTTGTTTTCCATTATCTTTAATGAACACTACCGATACCACACTATTGACATATTTACAAAAAAAAAAAAAAAAAGCAAAATAATATAACTTCAATATAAAATTTGACATCATATCGTCTCATAACAAGCAATCGTTCCGTTTCCTATGTCTTCTTCTTTTTAAAACGAGGAGGATCATTTGATCTTTATTTTTAGCAATCGCCAGGAGTTTTCATCTATGGATACTATTCAAATCGAATAAAATCTTAAAAATTCAGCAATCATTGCAGCTCAGGAACTCTAAAGCAGAAGAAATTACAACTGTAAATATGACATATACTGAAATATAGCAGATAAAATTAAAAATATTTTATGGCTAAAACTTTTTTTTTTATTAAAAATAATAAATTGCATTGAAACCCTATTTAAAAAAAAAAACTCATTCATATTATTAAAAAATAAAAGGCTAGTTATTCAACGATTATTTAAAAAAATAGTATAAAACATGTTTAAAGAATATAACATGTATGAGAAAAATATTTTATTATATCAGCAGTGGTAGTAGTTACATTAGACCAGAGGTGGGCAAACGTTTTTGGTCGCGGGCCAAAAATCGAAAAAAAAAAAAGTTTGGCGGACCAAGATAAATTTTTCTGAAATTTTAAAAACAATATACAAGTATTACAATTTAAATATGTCAATGGGATGAATGAAATTGCGATTTCATTTTTAAAAGTTCCTTATAATGAGGTTCGAAGTGAGATGTACTGATTCTAAGGTTATTCTTTGAAGACTGCCACAGCTTCATTGCAGAGGAGACACACTAGTTTGTCTTTTACAACTGTAAAAAAATATTTCCAGGTCCATTCATCATTAAAAGCACGGCACTCTGAATCAACTTTACGCTTTTTTAGTAGCCATTTTGGGGTTAAAATATTTTACGAATAACCCAAACAAGCACTACGCTACGCTATTCTTTTAATAATTTCACCAGTATTCACAATGATGCTGTATGTCCGCAATCTTTCCATATACAATCAATAATATTAGAACTCGCGCCCAAAGAAAAAGCCGCTGGCTGGAGCTTAAAATGCGCAGTCTGCCACATGTGAGGTCTAATTCACCTATATTGGATTCGCATATGTCTGCTCCCCGAGAAAGAGATAACGCTTGTTGGTGCCAATATACAACTATAACTAACAAAGAACTTCCGCTTTTAACACTTTATCAATTAAAAGCTGTCTGTGCTTGCTATTTTCGTCTATTTGAGTTTTGTAGAACAAAAATAGAGAAAGTAAAAAGATCATCAATCTTTTGAAAAAAAGGAAGAAAAAAAATAATATTTAATCGAAGTAGAAAAGGAGACGGATATATAATATATAAATATATAATTCTTTTAATTTGCCTCGGAACGGAAAAATAAAATTCTATCCGCGGGCCGGATAGAATCTTCCGGCGGGGCCGGAGTTGGCCCGCTGCCCGTTGTTTGCCCATCCCTGCATTAGACCCTACATCAATTTTTGCAACCTTGTCTTTAAGATTCACCTTAGTAATTACACATGAAGTCAATAATTTAGGTTTCAATTTCAGACCAACGGTAAACTATGTTCATTAGATTGCTTCTAAATCATCGACTTGGTATTAAAGAGCTTTTTCATTTTTTTGTCGTATGTTTCTTTGTTTTCAGTCTGGGTTTTTTAATGTTCTCTTTAACTATTTGTCTGATAATAATGGTATTCTAATGATATGATTTAATTTTTTTGCCTCATGTTTTGAGTTGGCTAATGGGTGTGTATGTTGTCACACACCTGTCTAAATATTTGTGCGCCTCATTCCTGATGTGGTGCGTATCAATCAATGCATGCTATTTGTTTTAATACTTAGTGTAAAATTTGATAAAAAAAAAATAATGCACCTAAAATAATTATCAAAGTCGGACGGAGAATGTGGATGATGATTTCCTTAGTTGCTGTTTTTCCATTCAGCGTTAGTTTTATTTGAGGGACCTCACTTATGCTCGATCTGACCTAAACATTACGATAAAATCATTCCCATCTTGGTCATTCGGGCTGATCTCTTCGTAAAGCGGAAGGCTCTACGCTTGCTTTTTGTTAATATCGCAATTGGATATACGTTATTGCTGTACATTTTTATGTACTACACGAATAAGCAGTCAAAATTACACCATACATTCAATTACGATGGGGCCTGATGGCCGAGTGGCTAGCTCTCTGGCGCTCGGTACCACAGGTATCGGGTTCAAATCCCGGCGTTGTCATGGGTATTTGTAGTGGTTCGGAATCCACTTTAAACCCTAGGTCCCGGTACTAATAGGATCGTAGAGCGTTGCGGGGGCATTGTTACTCCGCTCCCGTGGCTTATCTTCAAGCTACACGCGCCCCCTGGGTAGTGTAAAGTGAGTAACGTCGGGGCAGCCCTTATGGCATAAAAAGATCACGGTCTATTTGCCAGCTGCATTAGAAAGAAAAGAAAAAAAAAAATTACTTTTTTTCGCCTCTGGCCTTCAATAACGTTAAAAATTTACTTGTTCATTTTAGTCATTTTGAAATGAAAACATTAGTACAAGTTTTAAATTAGTGCTTGTGTAAATTTTACTTAAAATATTAAGTTATTCGAGCAAATGGATAAACAATGTTTAAATATGTCGCCAATGTTTTTGAAACTGTCAAAAGGATTCATTATTAGTTTGGCAGCGATGAAAACGATTTGTTCTTAAATTATCGTCTGCTTTATTACATTTAACAACACATTCGAATTGTCTTCAAAGCCTAAGATCGTCGTAGGTGTTTAGTGCATAAATAATTTTAATTCCGTTTTTTATGCTATGACTTTTCCGTTATAATTCTGAAATAGGATTCCAACAAAGTAATTTTAAATATTATCTATATTTTTTATTCTTTACACCTTTTTCTTTACCTGTCTCTGTTAACTTCGCTGACTATACAAACTTCACAACAAAAACAGATCAGCAATGTATTCTGTAAACCTTTCGAATAGGTGACTCATATTTCATTGGTCAGGAACAAATACCACTTTTAATTACTAATTGTATTAGCAAAATGATACAAAGTAATCATTTTTGGCAGAAGATCATCAGAAATATTAGCCAATTGACATCGCCAAACTTCTGCGCCTGCCTAGTTTCGATGGAGTTACTTAATCCATAGACGTTTCTTGTATATCACAAAGCGTCTTGATGTTTTAACTATCGTAACTGGATGTGGATTTTATGGTAAATATCAAATCATTTTGAAACAGATATTTCCAAAATTTATTCATGATGTCTGCGAAACATCCCAGTTCTGAAAAATTTTCTGCCCCACGAAGCGTATCAGAATCTTATGAAAAATCAGAAACTGACGATGAATTTATTATTATTTTGAGTGATGAAGAAGAAGGGAGCGACGAAGATGATGTTAAAACGAAACCAGAAAGTTTCGATATTAAAGAAGAAATTGAACCTCCATCTCATGATTATAATAATTTTAATGATGAACATCAGTTTAATAATAGGAAGAATGAGATGGGTGTATATCATGAAAATAAATTTCCACAAAAAGAAATAACTGTAAATTCACATGTGATCGAACAAAAAGTAGGGGCAATTCATTCTAATATTGAAAATGAGACAGCACATAAAATATCTAGTCTTAAAAAAGATACTTCAAATTTTATAAGTGTATATAATAATGTTTTAAAAATTGATGAAAGTGCAAGTACCAGTGGATTGTCTATAAGACATTCGCCAATAAAGAGTTGTGTTCTCGAAAAAGTTAATATAAGTATTGTAGAAAAGCAGCATTTAAATGATAAAGTAGATAAGAATTTTGTATCAAGTGATACTAATTATTCAAGTTGTCGAGGTATTTTATCATTCTTAAAAATTCTTTTTTTACCCATTTGTTTACTAATTTTGATTGAATTTCAAATTTAATAGCATGATTATTTAATGCATCTCATAATATCTGATATCAAATGCGAGTATTTTCAAAATTGCTCTAGAAAAGCATTTTACTAACATTTTGATTCATTCCTTATGGACTATTAAAATAGTTCTTGTTTGAACTGAAATTATTAATTTTCATTTAAATAAGAAAAATTGGCTCCTTTTTATTTAACAGAACACTATATGGTGGAAAATCTAACTATACATAAAAATAGCAATCATATCAATATATGCAATATCATTATTTCTGTCTCTCTCTCTCTCTCTCTCTCTCTTCCCCTATATATATATATGTATATGTTTTGATGAATTTTGTTTTGGGTATAGTTTGAAAGGCATAAATATTGATTTTGACCATCTTTAGTTAATGTTCGATTATAATTTTTTTAGACACGAATAAATTTTTGTAATGGATTTTTTAAAGAATTTGTGAAAATGCGTAATTTTTTCAAATGCAATTTTTCTGTACAATTTTCCTAATTTCCCTTCAAATTTCACTAACAGTTGTGTTCTTCAATGAATACTGGGTTTTTGGGGTTGTTGCATATGCTGTATCTAAAAGTGTATATGTATATTATATGTGTACATACATACAAGATGATTCAGAACTCATATGCAAAGCTTTAAGAAGTGATTTAATATGTCTTATCAAATAATTTCCATCATACAACACATGATCAATGTCTAGGCAGTAACTGCTAGGAAATAGCAGTTACTGTCTCATTAAATAAGAAAACACAAGAATGACATGCACACTAATATATTTTGTCAGATAAAGCAGAATGTGTGGGTAAAATTACAGAAATTATTCAAAGGAGCAACCATTAGTTATAATGGTGTAACAAGTGGTATGCATTGCCAAAATATTAATCATTTTTTGGATATAACCAGCAGCAATATTGTTAATATGTGTTATATCAAATTTATCTTTTTTATGATTTTGTAAGGGGAGGGATTTTGTCAGCTTAAAGATTGTCAGCCTAAAACACTCCTGATATTGTCTTTGAACTAACACAGTATCATATTTGTAAATATGCCCCCCTTTCCTTTTAATCAGCTACCACTATTGCAATCCATGGTAGAACTACCAATAATTGGCAAAATCAACATTTTGTGATTTCATTGACAGCACTATCTAGTTGTTTAGTACTAATTTTGTGCTCACATTGAATCACAAAAATTGCTCATTTAGATATGATCTCTCCTTGAAGTCCTGAATATGAGATTTGAGTCATCTGTGTATGTGTATATATATATATATATATGTTACAATACATGATTAATTATTTATATTTTGTAGTATAAATGGTGAACTGTATGTGCACGTAACCAGATGCATACATACAAAATTATAGAAAATGTTGAAACGAGCAACCACAGTAGTAATATAGAATATGCCAGTAGTAGTAATAACATGCAATTTTTTTTTCTGTATTTTTTCCTAAATAATAAATGCTAATGAGCACATTTTACCAAATAATATTTGGACTCTTATACATTATAAAGTCGTAAATAATCAATTATAATTTCATTAAAAAATTATTCTAAATGCAAAGGAAGGTGCAGCTATAGATAAGTTGTAATCTCAAAGTTGCCAAATCTTGATTTAGGCATGGACATTCTGCTGCTTCCCAATATTTCTGTTATTTAAATATTTTCTCAAGATTTTCACGTATTTGGGCCTAAAATTTAATTTTTTGCAGCTTAAAATGGGGTTCTAAGACAATCATCATTACTCTAATTTATTCGCATATTCACCATAAATAATGTCATAATTCATGCTGATCTTTCCAATGTATGAAATGCATCATTTTCTGACAAAATTTTTTCAAATAGACATTTCCATTTTTGGTAAACTTATTGATGAAAGATGATGTTGATATTGATGTAGCCAGTTATAAATTACTATCAGTTTCGTTTTTGCAAATTTAAAACTTGTGGCAATTACCAAATTGGAGATGATTAATACTCTTGAATCTGCTAAAGAAATATAAAAAGGTGTGATGAACATACAGATATAGTAAACTGACAAAGTTAAGGCTGTTTATTTGATAATTATGCATGTTAATGTTGTGGGAAAATATATTTTATTGTTACTGAAACAAAGATTAATTTTAGTTTAAAAAAATAATAATATTTTTTACATTTAATTATTTTGTAGTTTTAAATGCCAGCCTTTGTATGTTTTGAATTATTAATGTATTTTTTAAAGTTATTCTTTTCTTTTAAAGGATGTCAGCTTTGTTCATTATATTCCTCTGATATAATTATTTTGCGTGGGGCAATTATCTATATATTCAAAAATAGGTTGTTTTTTATGAGAGGTCGGTAATTAAGCAATCCGATTTTAGCGAGTTGCAGATTGATCAATTGCCATATCATGCCTTTAAGGAAATAGAATTGATTCAAAGTGAGCCATTTCTGGTAAATGACAGTATTTGATATCTCATTAAGTATAATATATATATATATATATATATATATATATATATATAAAATATATTTTGCCTATTTCTCACAGCAAGGAGGAATGTTACATAATGTTCACCTATTTATGAAAAATAGTAGTGAAATTTAAAAGTTTCAATTTTGGGTAAAGATCTTTAAAATATTTTAACTCATGAAGCCTGAAAATATTAAATGCTGAAAATATTTTAACTTTTGAACTTGCAAAAATGATATTGCTTCAAGCAAACATTTATAAATGAGTTTTTAATTAAATATTATTATGCATGTGAGAAAATTTAAATAGCACTTTAATAAGTATTATTACAAGAAAGAGACTTGTAAGGTTAGTAATTTACTAAATTTATAAATTTAAGTATTACATTTAAATTGTTGTATTAAAGTTAGAGTCCTTAAACCTTGTACACATTTTATAATTGGTAAGTTGGCAAGTGCGTAATATTTTATGTACTGAATGAATATATGTTTTTAGTTTCTATCTAAATATGAATGTATGTTTTTAGTTTCAATCATTTTTCTTTAACGCACTATGAAATATTTCCTTATTTATTAAATATTCAGATTCCAAAAGTATTGTTGAAGACAGTAAAGAAACTAGTGAGAGCAAGATGAAGATAGTTAGTGATTCCGTCAAATTGTGTCAGGGTAAACAGATTTTGGAAACTGAAATAAAGATTCATCCATCATGCAAAAAGAAGGGTAAATTTAAGAAAAGAAAATTAAAGATTTCAAAACAATCAATTCAGAAAGTTAAGGGAAGTGAATCAGTTTGTATTGATGCTGGTTTTGTTTTTGATTCAACAACTTTGCAATCAGAAAAACTGAACAGCAATTCAAATCAAACATTAAATATCACAGAAGAGTTTCCAAAAAGAAAGTCTTTAAGAAAAAGGGTAAGTATTTTTTTTCCTTCATATTGTGTTTGTAATTTGATATAAAAAAAACAATGTTCTTCTATTAAATTCCATTGCTTAATAAATCTATCCTATTGTTCTAGGGACAACAGATAATTTCTTTGGAGGCTAAATCACAAACAAATAAATCTGAAAAAAATAAAGTGAAAAGAATTGTGAAGAAAACCAATAAAGTAAAAAGAATTGTGAAGAATACAGCAATTTCCACTGATGTGGATGTTGCATTTGTTTCTGTTTCAGACTCTAAAAATTTAAAAGTACAAAAGAACAACATAACCAACATTGAACAACATATAACTGAAGATCTTCCTGCAAAAATTGGCTTTAGAGAAAGAGTATTTTATTTTTATTATTGCTTTTTCAAAATTGAGATTTGATTCAAAAGACAATGTCTTAATTAAATTTTATTGTTAAATAATTCTGTTAAATTGTCTTCAGGGCCAGCAGATCATCTCTAAAGGAAAAGGCTCAGAGGATAAAATAAAGTTAAAGGAAAATTTTGGGAAAAAAAGAAAAATCAACAAAGTT
>BPLQ01004695.1:16177-29423 GCA_021605075.1 Caerostris darwini
AAAGAAAAAGAGTCAAAGGATAAAGTAAAGTTAAAGGAAAATTTTGGAAAAAAAAGAAAAATAAAGAAAGTGAACGGAACTGATGCAGATAAAGCAATTTCAACCGACGTAGATGTTGGTCAAATGAGTAACATCATTTCAGAGCTTCCAAAAAAAAGCTTAAGAAAAAGGGTGAATTTTATTTTTAATATTGCTTTTGCAGAATTGAAGTTTGATTCAAAAGACAATCTTTTTATTAAATGTTATTATTTATTAATTATGTTAAATTGTATTCAGCAGAATATCTCTAAAGGAGAAGACTCAGAGGATAAAGTGAAATTAAAGGAAAGTTTTGAGAAAAAAGGAAGAGTCAAGAAAATAAACAGAACTGACACAGATAAAGCAATTTCAACTGATGTAGATACTGGTCAAATGAATGGCATTATTGAAGAGCTTCCAATAAAAAGCTTAAGAAAAAGGGTGAGTTTTATTTTTAGTATTGCTTTTTCAAAATTGAAGTGTGATTCAAAAGACAATATTTTGATTAAATTTTATTGTTAATAATTTTGCTAAATTGTATTCAGGAGATCATCTCTAAAGGAGAAGACACGGAGGATAAAATAAAGTTAAAGGAAAATCTTGTGAAAAAAAGAAAAATAAAAAAAGTGAATGGAACTGACGCAGCTAAAGCAATTTCAACCGATATAGATGTTGGTCAAGTGAATAACATCATTGGAGAGCTTCCAAAAAAAAGCTTAAGCAAAACGGTGAATTTTTAAATATTTCTTTCACAAATTGAAGTTTGATTCAAAAGACAATGTTTTAATTAAATTTTATTGTTTAATAATTCTGTTAAATTGTCTTCAGGGCCAACAGATCATCTCCAAAGGAGAAGGCTCAGAGGATAAAGTAAAGTTAAAGGAAAATTTTGGGAAAAAAAGAAAAATCAACGAAGTTGACGGAACTGACACTGATAAAGCAATTTCAACCGATGTGGATGTTGGTCAAGTGAATGAGATCATTGAAGAGCTTCCAAAACAAAGCTTAAGTAAAAGGGTGAATTTTTTAATATTTCTTTTACAAATTGAAGTTTGATTTAAAAGAGAATATTTTTTTTCATTAAATTTCATTGCTTAATAAATCTTGAATAGTGCCATGATGAAAATATCATCTCTTCAAAAGCAAAAGTGAAGATGAAGGAGTCTAAAAGAAGAAAAATTAGGTCAAATAAAAGCAAAGCAGTTTCTGCCAATGTTGATACTGCTGTTGTTTCTGCATCAAAGCACGCAGAGATTAGTAAATCAACTGATGTCAATGAAGAGCAAAACCAAAAAGTGCGTTTAAAACTAAGCGTGAGTAATTTTTTTTTCTCACCACATAGTTAAGGTTTTGATTCATAAAGCAATAATTTTTGTTAGTTTTCACTTTATTAATTATTTTCTTATAAGTATAATATATATTTGTTTACTTATATATTCATATACAATATTTATTAATTAAAAGCATGTTATATCTATAAAAATTTAATGAATTATTTTTTTACTATATGCCATGAAGTTATAAACCTATGAAGGAAAAATATCTAAATAATTTTCTCTGAAGATAATTTTAATTGAAGAAAAACAAAACAATATTTTTTTAACTTATTAATAATTAATAAGTAGATATAAATTTATACAACATATTAGCTTAATTTTCATATTTAATTTTCAGTACTTTTTCTTATCAATTATCTTCAACTACAGCTTCTATTTACTTGATATGCAACAAGAATGCAGTTATTTTAGTCAAATATATTTTTTTTTTATCAAATGTCAGGAATAAACAAATATATATGGGGCAAATATGGAAATTAGCTTTAGAATATTATCTATTCATGAAATAGATGTTAAAAGTTTTACTTCATTAACTTATCAAACTTGTCACAGTTTTTAATAAACATTTGTTATTTGTAGTATAAGCAATGGTGTAATTTTTAAGTACACAATTATGAAATTATTGAAAAGGCCTTTTTGTGATACATAAGTAGGTGAAGTCACCACGCTTAGTGCTGGACTACAACAAAAAAGTGAGAGAGAAAAAAAAAAACACTCTTAAGTGTAAGATGGGCTTAACCTATGGTAAACTTGTTTGCAATGGGAAAAAGTCATGTAACCATAAACAGTGCTATTTTCATTAGATTCTATGCAATGGAATATAGAATGCTACATCTAGCTGAGCTGTAGAGGAAATAAAAGTGAATGAGCACACAACTATGAACTTGCTATTTGCATGCCAACAGTGATTCCCTTTACATTGAAACTAATGAACTAAGCATATATAATAAAGCTTTAAAAACATTCTCTTCAAGTTCAGTTTTGTTTGAACATGTAATATGATTAGAAAAAACCGTCTAGATTACTACATATGTTAAAGTAATCAACAGAAGAAGAAATTGTACAAGAACAAGAAAAGAAAGAACATGTACAAGAAATTTGAGTAAAAAAAAGTCATTTTACAGACTAGGAAAGTCTTCCAAATCACAGATACAGTTGTAAGAAAAAATGATGGGATTCAAATAAGGAAAACAATTTAAATAAAGGACCAGTATATCTTGCTGCTAGTGAAAAAAAGATTAATACATGTCAGCGAGCAACATCATTTAAAAGTTGCTTATGGCAATAGGACAACAAGTATTAAAC
The DNA here is from genome assembly GCA_021605075.1 of Caerostris darwini. Lineage (NCBI taxonomy): Eukaryota > Metazoa > Arthropoda > Arachnida > Araneae > Araneidae > Caerostris > Caerostris darwini. The sequence continues at coordinate 18,838 of BPLQ01004695.1, forward strand.
TTTGGCTAGATGCCTGCATAAAGATGGCCTGCCATCCTAAATACTGCATCCTATTGGAAGCATTGTTTGTTTAGACTTATGTAAAGAAACCAAGAACTAGACATTTCATCAATGGGCTCGCATCTTCTTTACAGATAATGTTTTTAAATGTCATAAGCTGATATCCGCAACCGGCCCCAACCTTTAGCTATTATGATGAATGGGAAAGCTGAGCTCCAAATTTTCAAGGAGCTGTTATAACAGTAAATTACTTTTGTAAGTGATCCTCCCCTCATGTACATCTCTTACTTAATGCCGTTGGTACAGACTTCATTTTTATAGATGATAATGCCAGATCACACTGCACTCAGGGAGGAGATTATAAGTGGCGTTTTGTCCGGTTTAAATCTTATAGAATGTGTGGGTGATGCTTGTTGGTACAATTAAGCCGCCGGAGAAAACCTAACAACTGAAATAGAGGCTCATTGTGAAATTGGATATCCTTTTCTCAATTGTTGGGTAATGTAATATTGAGTATGGATAACTGTTACCAAACAATTATTGCTGTTATTGACTAAGTTCATATGCCTTACTTGTGACCTTTGTTGTTCTCAGTCTTTAGCAAAATAGCATTTGTATCAGTGCTACTTTTTTGATAAAATCTTATTTGTTTTTTCATTATAATCATTCATTTTGCATTAGTGGGCTTTCTTCTTCCTTTATATACAAAATAGTAGGGCTGTATTCTGAATTGCACGTGCCCCCAATGATTTGTTATTCGAAGTATGTAGAAAAAAAAAAAAAAGAAGAAGAAGAAGAGAGTGGGAAGTGAGAAGCAGTCATTGCTTAAATTTGGTACACTAGTGTTTATAAAATTTAAGCTATTATAAGGAACAATATTTCACCATTCCCATTTTAAGAAGTAATCCTTTGATTCCATTTATTATAAGTTATAAAATTTTTAATTAATTTAGTTATAAAAATTAATTTATAACTAAATGATCAGGTTAAAAAAATTGCCATATTTTATGTATTAGAATATTGATATTTTTTATACCAAATAGTTATATACCTAAGAATGATATCTTAAGTATTCCATACAAAAAAATTAATGTAAAACAATTGGAATTTTTATATAAGGGAATACTTTTGAAATGATTAACTATTTCGTTGCAAAGAGTGCTTGAAAATTCCAAATAAACTTAAAATATATTTTAAAAGATCATCAAGTGTAATACATATATCATCTTTTGTACTGCATTGTGCTTTTCTTCCAATTTATAGCTATATAGTGCATATGCATTAAATCATATAAAAATAGTCAATACAAAATTTTGCTCTTTAATTTCATATGAAAATTGAATCACAATTTAAATGTTATTAAAAATTGAAAAAAGTGTGGACAAAAAAAAAAAAAAAAAAATAAGCTTATAAATATAAAATTTTTTTTTTTAATCTGAAAGAAAATTATGGTGTTTCAAAAAATAAAATATCATATTCATAAATATATGATATCAGTTTTTAATAAGGTATAAGGAGAACTTATTTTATTTCATGTATCTATATTTCAAAGGAAACAATCAATTTAGACCAACAATTTTAAAGATAATAAGAATCTTACCTCATTTAAGTTAATCCCATTCTGAATTTTGAGGGGATTTTACCAAGTAAAACATTGAAATTTTCTTTTTAAATTATTTGTATTTTTTCGTAAAAGGAGTGGGAGAAATTTACAGTTATTAAATTAAAAAGTAGAAAAAAATTTTATTGAAATTGCTATTACTATTGCTATAATTGCTCTACATTTTCATTTAATTAATTAATAAATTAAATTGCTATTTATGAAATATAATTTGCTTTTATGTGCTCTTTTTTTATTAGTGGTTAAATAAAATAGCCCTAGATCTTAATAGAGATACAGCGATTAAATGTCATAAAGAAGCAATTAGTGAGAAAAAAGAACTGAATGATTGTCTAAGGGAAGGTCTTGAAAAAGCAGATAGTTTTGATCGTTATATGCAATCAAAGGTATGTTAATAGTTAAAAAAAAAACCATAATAGTTATATTTTAATTCATTGTTTTTCTCATAGATAGTTATTTTTTCTTTTTTAGTACAATTCCTGGCATGCATCTCAACAGAAGGCTTTTCAACAACAGAACCCTAGAGTATGTAATTCCTAATTTTTATGTGAAGGTTTTTATTTTGTTTATATGATAAAAGTATATGTAATGTTTTGCTTATAAAAACACGAAAGTCAGTGTTTGTTCCCCCCTTTAAATTATCAGCACAGCACAACACAACATTTAAAGAAAAAGTCACTTATTTGACCAGCTATTTTTCTTTTTTAAACAAAGTATAGATTTTTTTTCCATGCTCTTAAAATTGAAAAATAAAATTACTGAACCAGTGCTAAGTTTAATTAATATTTTCAGTATACTATTTGATATTACTTTTATGTTTGCAAAGTAGGCAGTAACTAGACAACCTTATTTTGAACAATCAATTTCAAACACACTGAAGTTTTAAAATATCTTCAAACATCTTGTAAAATTGCCCCCCCCCCCCTCCAAGAGTTTTAGTCTTGGTATCTATTTTTAAAGAAAAATTGAAAATTATATGGAGTTGATTCATTTGGTGATTGATTAATCTCAATTTTCAATATCTGGCACTTGAAATACTAAACACTATATTTTCTAAACTTTTTGGATTCTTGAACTTTTTTTAAATACAAGTTTTTCTAATATACCTGACTACCCATTAAACAGCAATAACTAAATTTTTCAAAATAATAAATAGTTCTTATTTGAATGGCTAGTTAAAAATAAATAAGATATGTATTTAATTATAATTAATGTTAAGCTAGTTGATCAAAATTTTAAAATCAAATTGGACAAAGCTACCATCATTTCCTTCCCTGTGTTTAAGTAATTTACTTTTTATTTAGATTTGTTATAAAAATGGTAATCTTGTTTATTATTATATGTAAGAAAAAAATTGTACTTATTGTTTTTCCCATAAAATGTCTTATTATGTTAATTATTTTTAATTTTTATTTATAAACTAATTATTTTGATTTACCTCTAAGATTTGACATATTAACAGTTTTCCTATCTTTGATTAGAAGACAAATTCTTTCCAAATTTAAGAAATCAAGAGAAACAAACCCATAAAAATTTGCTTTAAGTTCCAATCATGTAACAATTCTTAATATTCAATTGTGTTGTATTCTTAATGAAGTGTTAATTATGAATAGTATTAACTTTTGATTCTGAATTTTTCTTCAATGATCTTATGTTAATTTTCTTATGTTATATAGGCTGAAAAGTGTTTTCAAATGTTTTCTTTCATGTTTTAAATTAAATATGCATTAATAAATGTATCATGTTTTGGATAAGAGATTTTGTAAGTTTGGATGTTGATATGCTGGAAAAAATAGTTCACACCTCAGTTTTCCGATGCCAAATTTTTAAAAATAATATTCAGTCGAGAGAAAAAAGTATACTTCCATAGTGTGGAAAATTGGCAAATGGCTAAGTCTGATGGATTCAAAAATAACTTTGTCATGGGGGAGTAAATGTTATTTAGAAGGGATTTTAATTTCAATAAAAATAATGTTAATTTTTAATGATTGAAATATTAAATGAAAACTACCACATTAAAATTGAAATTCCATATTAAACTATTATATCCTTTTCTTTCAAAGTAGCTTTGAGCCATGTCTATTTGACTAGCACTCCTAATAAATCTATTCATCCGTTTCTACCATTAAACCAGGTGTTTATTATTTCTAGTGGACGACTGCAACTCTGTTAAAATGTTATTTTCTATTTGAAAAGATACTTAGTTGTTTTTTAACACTGTTGTTTACTAATGGAAAATTTTTACTTACGGCCTTCTTTTGAATGCTGAATGTGTAAATACAAATGTACACCATTAATGGATTGTCTAGAATCACATTATATTGAATTTGGTAAACAGCTTTGAGTTCTTAATAATAGACTTTTCCTTTGCTTTGTCAAGCACCTTTTACTGCATTTTATTTTCACCAACTCTTTTTAGTGATTTGATTGGTTTCTTCATTAAGCTGTGCATAGTTACTATAGATTTCAATCCAACTACTTAAAATTAGAAACTTTCAATCAGTTAGACATTTTTTTTTTTTTTTTTTTTTTTTTTTTTGTAAATTTGATGCAGTGAAAAAGGTTAAATATATGACATTATGGAATATGCTAAGTATAACTAATCAGTTAACCTTATAGTCAAAAACTGTAACCTTTCTAGACATCTGTTGATATATTCCCGCATCTATGCTAGATATGGCAATGATAAATCCATAGTTGCTCTATTAAATTACAAAAAGTGGTATAAAGGTGTTAATCCTCCTTTCTTGGATGTTATCTTTAAATTTACTTGCTTCAAATTACCATCTGATGTGAATTCTGGAAGATGAATCTAATTTTAAACTCCAGTGTACTGAACATTAATCTTAACTACCCTCTTTTTGTATGTTAATTTTTATGACTGGTAATAAAATTTATTGTACTTGCTTTTTTTCGAACTTTTATGCAATAATTTCTACATATTCATTAAAAATAATTTAAAAAATGTTTTTATTCTATAAAACATTTCAAATAATTTTATTATTAAAGAATGTATCGTTTTTCACTTAACATTTAGTGCAATAAAATTAATAAAATTATTTTCTCTATTGTATATAACATTAGCTAATTGTTATTATTATTATTTAAAGGTTCAAACGAGGAATGTTTGTGTCAGTATTCGAACACTTCAGGTAAATGTTCTACTTTGTGTTTTGATATTTACTGGAAATTATTCTCTTTAATTCTTTGTTTTTAGCTTATATGTGAAATAAAAACCTTAATATGCTTCAGAAACTTCTGAAATTTTATATGATGGCTGCAAGTTGGCATTATTGTTTCTAATTGTGTAAGATCTGTCAAGCAGATGAAAGAACAGTATAGATTTGTTTTGTTGTTCTACAGTCTTTTTTTGCACACTAAGACTAATTAGACTGGGGCCTACAGTTTAAAGTGGATTCCTAACCATTAATAAACATCCATGCAACTGCTAGGATTCGAACCAGAGACTTGTGGTAGAAAGGCCACAGCACTAGCCACTTGACCATCAGGCTGCTCAGAACAGTATAGAGAATCTAATTCTATTCGTTGTAGCAGGAGGGCAGACAATTGGAGAATGAAATGCAAATTGAGTTATGTTGAAAGCTCCTTGAAGAGTGAACATATAAAATTTATTGAAATTAATAATCAAATAAAAAAGTCATATGCTGATGCATTTTAGTCATTATAACCAGTTACAGATTTAGGTTCGATGGCGTTTTAATAATAATAATGTGAATTGTAATGATGGATTCGAATTAAAATTAGATATTGAATTTAGGCATGAAATATATATATATATATTTCTTTGGTATAACAACTAAACATACAATTTAGAATAAATTGCTTTTAATTAAGAAATAAATATCTAATTAATCATATAATATATTTGTTGTCATGTAATATATTGTTATTAATATAAATTTTTTTTTGCACCTATTTGTTAGATATTTTAAATTTTGCTATTTACATGATTAAATATTTAAAAAAATAATTCTACCTTTTAAATATTGACGTCTTGAGGTTATCGAAACAAGAAAAGTAGCATTAAAATGTGGTCTTACAGTTGGTAAACAAAATTGATTTCAAATTTTTGCCGCCTCGAAAATTTTGGCGCCTATAAAAATTTGCTACCCTTGGCCCGGGCCGAAGCCTAAATCCGTCACTGATTATAACAAGTATGTAAGTGCAGTTGCTGCTGTTCAATTGTTAAGAAGAGGAATATATCTGAGCTGCGAATGAAACAGCCTCAAACATAGTGAGAGAGGTCTCAATTGAATGAAGAAAGCCATAAAAATGATGATCATCATCATTTTTATAGCACAGCCAACCAAAAGCCATTTCAAAAAAATAAAAGCCACCTTATTATAAGCATTGCAAAACTTGGTCTGAGTATATAGATCATGTAAAAGTTACCCTTATGTTTAAATAAAAAATCTGTCCATTGTTTGTAATGTTTCTTTCAGAAAACTGAATAAGATGAGTTTTTTTATTTCATTCATTTGAAAGAATTAAAATAAAAATTTAGCTCACAATCTTACGTAAGCCAAGCTTATGTAGGTACCAAATTTGAAAGCTCTAAGTTGAAAATAAAATTGCATAAATAACAAGCAAATAATCAGATTTTCAATTTTATAAATTAGATGTAGTGTGGCCAACTCATGACTCCAGTGGCAACTCGCGATGCTGCTGCTGGTGAGCATTATAGTGGAGATTTAATCCACTGGTGGCTTTGTTGTAAACAATGTTTCAGAAAATGAGGAGACTATGACATTTGTGTTGTTTAGTAGTTTGCCTCATTAGATGGACTATCTGGTGGTAGTTTTTTTGGGTTCTTTCCCAAGTGACATGCAAATGCGGGGTAGTTCCCACTAAAAGTTTTCCTGGAAGGCATTACCCTCCTTCTTCAGCATCACGTCAGACTTCTACTTATAAGTGCTTCATCATAACAGAAGCTGCTCCCCCTTTTCCTTCTTCCATGGAACACACAGGTTTTTGGTCTAGATGTTGCTGTCTGCCAAGTGGGATAAGAAAGAAAAAAAGATGTAGTGTTAAAATATATGAAATTAATAAACTTAGATAAGATATAAAATTAGATAAACTAGGGTTGACAACCCTACCCCGTAAAAAGAAAACATCTCATGTTTCGAAATCTGCCAGTAGGCAAACGGCCTTGGCCCACCATGGGGCTGTTGTGCCAATTATGATGATGATGATGAGATAAACTGAATTCATTTCACACATATTATAACATGTGGTTATTTTTTTTAGCAGGCTTCCATTAAATTAGCTTTATTTTTTTCATTAATCAAGTAGTCACACTTTTTCTTAATCTATACTATTGTCTGACAAAATTTATTTATAAATACAGATTAGCTCAAAACATTTTTAATGTGTTAATTAGCAATGTTAATAACGGCATTGTTTAAAAACAACCATAAAATTTTTTTAAAATAATGACATGTATTTTGTTTTAATGTTTTTGAATTCTAATGAGTCAAACTGTACTGATTGTAATGCATTTTCAAATAGAAAAGTTTCAAATAAATCCAACAATGGTTCTATATTTTGAAAGTTGAATGTTCCTTGACTTTAATATCAATTTATATTAGTAGTACCAGTCGGAGAAGCATGTTTTCCTTATGTTTTATTATTATTATTATTTCTTATGAAACAAAAAGTAAAATGGTGGATTCTTTAAAAACAAAATCAAATTATGAGTTCTTAAAAAGCTTGGGGTTGATCTAGATGTAATCATTAAAAGAAGCAGACTTCTTTTAATGATAATTTTATATCAACAAATACAATATAGTTTTTTAACATCTTAAGTATACCATCAAAGTTTTTGCTAAAAGATGTAGCAGAATGGTGAGATGAATCCTACAAGAAAAATAAAAATGTACTGTCATATAAAGACTACACACACATGTGTGTGTATTGGAATTTGTGTTTAAATTTATCATTAAATATTCTTTATATGAAATAAATATTATATATTTGCTTACAGGCAGAAAGAGCAATAGTTCCTGGGCCTAGCAATATTCTTCCTCATGTTTTTATACCTCAGTCAATAAGTGTTCTAAAAATTATGTCATCAATTCAAAATCATATTGTTGATTTAATTCTTTTTTTTTATTCTTGTTTGAAATTTGGTTGATTAAAATTACTTCACTCTAAATTTATTTAAAAATTTTACTTAAAAAAACCTTATTTTAAAATTTTATTATATTAATTACTTTTTAATTTTCAAATTTAATTTTAAAAAATTTTAAATTTAAATTTACTTAACTTTGTTTTTTACTTACTTTCAAATTAATATTTAAAATAAAAATGTTATATATTATTTTATTTAAATTAATATAATATAATCGTAATTTAAATAAAACCATCATCAATAGCTATTATAACTGGGGGTATATTTCTTTATAGATTAGAGGAGCAATAAGTCCTAACAATATTGTTCCTCGTGTTTTTACACCTCAGTCATCAGCTACATCATCAAATCGGAGTCAAAACCAAGTTATTGATTTAACTGATGAGGATCCAATTTAAGATGCAGTGCCAACTTCAATTACAGGTAAGTTACTTTCTTTATTATTTTATGATGGTTAAATTGAGAAGAATGATTGTACAATGAAATAGAAAGCTTCCACTTCACAGCATTTAAGTAGGAGAAATTAATATTTGCAAACTATATATCAATAAATAAAATTATACTGAAATAAATAATTGCAGTAATATAAATGGAACATATAAGATGCTAAAAGTTTTGTTGTTTTTTAACTTGCAGTGCAGAAAATAAATGATTGAAGGCTTGTATGCTAAATATCAGAATTGGGATACCACAATTTAAAAAATTACTTTCTTTTATAGCCTTACAAACTATTACATGAAGTTTATCTCTTAGGATAAGTAAGCAAAACCTATTATCCGTTTTGCAAATGTAATGTAATGAAAATTTTTTTAAAAAAGTCATGCATGAAAAAAATATGTATAAATGTTTCAAATGAAAAAATTAATATAGTAAAATAATTAACAACTTTAATTAAATAAATAACTATAGCTATAATATTTTCAGTTAATTGGCACAGGTTATAAATTTGAAATGGAGAACTAAAAATATATAAAACAGCTTTTGAATTTGTTTTTAAATTCCTTCTATTAGCTCACACTCTCCCTATATATATCTTGTTCAAATTTTCAATTGTTGATAAAATACATTTTATTCATCCACTCGAGTTCAAATACATTTTTTTTTTGAACTTGTAGGGGATGACACTGGATGTTAATACAGTTTTTTCAAATATTAATTCTTTAATTAAATCTAATTAATTAATTTTACTTTTATATGGGAGAAATATTCATATATTCACGCTGCTCTTTCTTCTCATTTGCTCATGATTAATTAATTAATAATTAGTTAATAATCTATTTTTCTCACAATTAATTATTAATTAATTAATGATTATTAATTATTTTATTCATTCAATTATTAATTATTATTATTTTATTATCAAATATTTTTATTATTCATTTAATATATATTATTCAATTTTTAAAATAATGTAACTATAAATTGGAAATAATATAAAAAATCATCTGATTTTAATTTAGCTTTTTTTTACTGGATAATATTATTCTTAATTTTTTACGTTTGAAATTTGAAACGATCATGCTTGAGTGTTCTTGTTAATGTATTCTATATTTTTTTAATTTTAAATGATCAAAAAGTTTTTAATTAAATTTGAAATATAGCCTAATATATTATTTTTATCGTATGTATTTGCTTTTATTATTTTGCTGTTCTTTTTTTTTTATTAAATTCCTTCTATTAGCTCAAACTCTCCGTATATATATCTTTAAAAAAATTTCAATCGTTAATAAAACACTTTTTATTCATCCACTCAAGTTCAAATACATTTTTTTTAACTTGTAGGGGATGACACTTGTTATTAATACAGTTTTTCAAATATTAATTCATTAATTACATTTAATTAATTAATTATAGTTTTTTTAGATTTAAGTTGCATGTATCTGCCAATAGAGGGCGCCAGATAAACTTAAAAAAAAATGAATGAAAATTATTTATAAAGAACTTCCTGCAATATAGTGAGAAAAAAAGAATGAATTGACTTTAAAAATTTTTTTTTTTCATATTACTTGTTTTATTGCAATAGATTATCCAAACTGTATAAAATAAAATAATTTTTACACAAAATGTTGCTGATTATTACTTAACATTAGTTTTAATGCTATTTATTATCAACAATGGGAAACTGAGCCAGCTAATTTGTTAATGAATATCAGTTCATGTTATTTATGATTGATTAGTTAAAATTCAAATCTCACTTGTTTAATATTTGTTATTTTCATTAAACACATTCTTTAAGTAGTAAACATTTGTATATAGAAGATAAGTACCCTCTATGCAGCATGTTTTAATGAGAACTGATAACTGAAGCAATTTTTATAAAAAGTGTTTACCAATTATAATCCGATCGCATGGAATGGAAAACATCTGGTTTAATGGGAATAACTGGAGTATATTACTTGTGAGTGGTGCTAGTCAGATAAGAATTACACAAATTTGCTTTGAAAGAAAAAAGTAGAATAATTAATGTGAATTTTTATTTCTATTTTTTCTTTTAATATGTCCTTTAAAATTTTAATTATTTAAAATTAAAGCAATTTTTATTGGAATTAAAATCTCTTTCAAATTATCTATATCCCTATTAGGCTGCTCTGTTTGAATCCATCTGATTTGGCAGTTGCCAATTCTCCTCTTATGCATACTGAGGTACCATTCTATTTTGAATGCTGCTCTTTCATTTATTATACAAAGTGTATAGGTTTTTATATTATGCCATACTAAAATCAAATGGAAACTGAAATAAAGTATTTTAAAAAAGTATTTAGGTTCTGACATTTTTTTTTAAGGTGGACAAAAAAAAAAAAAATGAATCTTACA
>BPLQ01004695.1:29523-49318 GCA_021605075.1 Caerostris darwini
AAAAAAAAAAAAAAAAAAAATTTTTTTTTAATTTTTTTTTAAAATTTTTTTTTTTTTTTTTTTTTTTTTAATGTCTATTATATAACTTACAGCAAAGTAAATTCATAAACATTTAAATAAATGAAAAAAATCAATTATTTTGTAGAAAAAGGTCTTGAAATCATTGTGTTCATATTTGTATTCCAATCGCGTTTTTAAATTTTTTTCTGGAAAGAATTTTATAAGTTCTAAATTTACAATTTGTTCTCTAAGAAAAAAGCAAAACAGATACTAATATTCACTGAAGAATCTTGTTGTGTTATTATTGCTAATAATCAACATTTTCTTCTTTTCCCCTTAATTTTAAAATATGAATTTATAAAATATACTTTAAATAATGTGGAAATATATATGTTTTTGAATACAAAACACTTTGACCTAAGTTATTTGCCACAGAGTAATGTGCTCACAGTTTAAAAATTAATTTATGAAATAAATCTGAAAATAAAAATTAATCTATGCTATTTTCAAATGCTATACTTTTTAAATTCATCAGTTTAATTTTTTCTTATATATATATATTTGGGCAGAATTTTTCTGATTAACCTGGAGGGGTTTTGCTTTTTTAAAAAAAAGTTCTTATCAGAAGGTAATTTCCTTCAATTTTAAGAAAGCAAGCAGAATGAGCTTTAAAAAAAATTCTTTAGAAAATCCAAAAAAGTCATAAAACAAATAGCGGTGTCTCAATTTATTGCCCTGTTAAAAAAAACTAATAATTTGTGTTGCTTTTTGTTATATTTCATAATTTTTGTTTAAAATAATATTTTTCAATTAATAAGTGTTTATTTTTATAGTTGTGTTTTTGCATATTATATTTCTAATATTTTCTCTTTTCAAAATTAAATATTCTAACATTGGTTACTGTATAATAGATTATGGGTTTTTGAAAATTGGTTCATATATAAACTATTAAGTTGTTCATGCTGTTCCAAGAAAGGGATATTAACTTGCATGCCTAACCTTTTAAATGAACATTATTATTAATTTATTAATCATTACTCATTTTATTTTTCAGGTGTTATGTTGTCATGGAACATAACCTTTAAGTCTGATTGCACAACCATAACAGACTGTAACCTGTTTAAATATCAAGAAATTAATATTCTTTATATTTGATGATACAACTATAACAAAGTGTATAAAGAAATTTATATTTCATCATCTTTCCCTTGACATAAGTTGGATTTAATAAAACATTACTTTCACCTGTGGCATGAACATGAATTGACAACTAATACTTGAGTGTTTTAGTTGTCAATGAACTTCAGTTGATTGGACACTACAATAATCTCACTAACAAGAAGTACAGTGTGCAAGAAAGCAATTAATCTGCAAGGATTTAATGTTCATGCATAATTTGTGAATATCTCTTGTTTTTATGTAACACTTGATAAACATTCATTATTACTTTTTTTGCCATGTAATTTGACCAAAATATAATTGTTTAATTGTATGTTCTTAAAATATTTCAAGTGTAGCTCTAGGTGAAATGAAATAAGTAAAATTTTGACTGTTTAAAATTTTGATACAAAAAATTATCATTTTTATGTTTTGATAACAGCATGAATGTACTTGTGTATAAATGTATAAATTATCATATACCTGAGTTCATCTTTTCTTATTTCACAGTGCTCTTGCTCATATAATTTAATTTTAATTATGAATTAAATTATATTGATTAAACTTTTATTTTTCATTGTATACTTATTAGCACAAAACAAATTAAGATACCTTATCTCAAATAAAGATTATAATTAAATTCTTAAAAACAAACATATGTTTTCTTTTTTATTGTTTGTGTTCATTGCATTTTGTATATTTCATTTGATGGTAATTTGAGTTTCAATTTCTTTTAATAACTTTCTTGTAGAGGTTGAATTTCAGGCCTGCTTATTAAATGTTATTTTAATCATGGCCAATTTATATTTTTCATAGTACAGGAAAACTTCCCACAAATGGGCCATTGAAAGTAGAAACATATTTTATTGATTTCACTGTAATTTTTAAAATATCTGTTGTTAAAAATTTTAATTGTAATTCACTTTCTAACAATAATTAAATTACAGATTATCTCTGTTAATTATTGGTGAGGATTTTAAATATATTGTTTGAAATTTATATACAATAAATCAAAAATTTGTGTTAGTTGAACGTTGTTAGATTGGTTCCTATAATACTGTTGAGAGCATACTGTACATGGCACAAGAAATTGTAAGGATCTGTTATGTTAATTTTTGAATATCTTTTGTTTTATGTAAAATTTTATCAACATTTACTATTACTTTTTGTCATGTAATTTATCCAAATGGAATAATTTAATTTTGTTATGTTTTTTTTTAAATATTCCAAGTGGAATGCAAACAGTAAAATTCTAGTTGTTTAAAATTTCATTCATAAAATTATCATTTTATGTTGTGAGTGCTGTATGTATGTATAGAGAGGTAAAATAGTATAGAGCAATGTTTTCAATAAATTTTTTTAAATTTCATGACATATTTTCTCGTTCATAATTTAATCTCATAAATCATTAACTGACATTTCTAGTTCCTTCAGTCGAAGTTTAATTGCAGAGACTACACTTCAACAATATTTTGATTGGAAGAAGCAGTTATTCCTCTTGTTGTTTTTAAGATTATATTGCTGTTGACAGTTTGAATTGAGCACAACATCTTTTATGTTAAAGTTTTCAAAATTTGTGCTGTCACACTATCCATAAGAAGGCATTTTTTTATAAAGTTTCTTCATCACTTTAGTGACATTTCTAATCCATTGGTTGGATTAGAACTGTAGTTGTTTTTGGCAAGTGAAAAAATATTACAATATTGTCTTTCCTTAAGTGTTCTTTGGTTGGTTAGATCAATTAAAACTATAGTATTTTTTTCAAAAGAAGGAGAGCTTTTTTGTGACAAGTTTTTCAGTTTTAAGGTGTTCTTAACTGCAGGCTCAAAACACGTATTGAACCACTCATGTCCTGCCCATGCTGAGGATTGGTTCATATAGTGAATGAACTTATTTTTTATTCTAAAATTTTTGTATGCTAGAAGTTTTTTATATGTCTATAACTAGTAATGCAAAACATTAGGTTTTCTGATGCATTAGAACAAACAATATTGCAAATCATTCTGTGGTTGGTAATTTCCTCGTTAGAAAATAAAACTTTCCCATGCAGTAAAAACTCTAATTTGTTTAAGAATGTTTTTAAAATGCCCAATTTTAACTTATGCATATCCAGTCTGTAGCCCAACCATTAAAATAAATATTTAAATAATTCATATTTTTGAAAACAAAATTTCTCATATGGCAGTAAATAAATGTAAATTTAATTTTTCTGAATATTTAGTTTGTAAATTCTATTACTAAATTTGTGTAATATTTTCTCTGCAAAATGATTAAAAAATAAAATATTCATTTATATTATCTTTTTTGTAATGTTTTATTGTGTTTCCTACAAAACGAGCAGCCAAGTGGCTAGCGCTCTGGTCTTTGGCATCCCAGGCTTCAAGTTCGAATCCTGGCGGTGGCATGGATGTTTGGTGGTGGTTCGGAATCCACGTTAAACTGTAGGTCCCGGTCTGTTTAGCCCTCGTGCACACAAGATGACCGTAGAGCGACAAACCTACAAAACGCTCAGAGTTATAAACAAAATAACATTTCTTGTATTTATTTATCTTTAGTAAGCACATAGTTAAATAAATGTTCCTGTAGAACAGAGATGCTCTTTATTTTATTATTACTGTATAACAACCTGCGTCTAAAGCTATAAGATCAATAAGAGTTCTCAACATCGTTTCTACTCCAGTCATTATAATCTTAGACCTGACCTTTCGATCTATCACTGCAGAGGCAGGGCCAGTGATAGGCGACTGCCTATGGAAGAAAAAGGGCCTAACCCACAGCGAAAAGAAGTGACCGTTCCAAATCCGGCCCGCGACAGCGAATAATTTATTGTTGATGTAATAAGTTGGATAAAAAAAACACTATGATAATAACTCGGCTTTATTGACTTGCTAAATAAAGCTTACTGACAAGCATAATACGCAGAAAATTTAACTTAAACATAACAAATAATTGAAATGAATCCCACTAACATTATAAACTAGTGAACATTCCTCGGTAGTTGGGGTAAAGAATATCTTATATGTATGTATATCGATGTCTGGAATGTATATATCCTGAATCAAACATGATTTTTATCCTGAAAATCCCTTAGGAACGGAAAAGCTGAATTAACGCGAATGAAGCCGCAGGGTTTCCACTAGTAAAAAAAATATTAATGAAATTTATGATGATGTGATTTTTCACTGACAATAGTTTGTAGTTAGACAGCGTGAGCTCTCTCAGAACGCGTACTCGGCGACTGGTATAGAAATTATAGATAATGGCAGAAAAATTAAAACGATTTTGGCCCTTGGTACTTACTGGAGTAAACAGTATGGCCCTAAGGCTGGAAAGTTTGGAGACCCCTGGTCTAGTTCATGCTTGATAGTCATCATCTTTATATATATAATTCTGTACATATGTTGGTCACTGAACTCCTCCTAAACGGCTGGGTAGATTTTGATGATATTTTTTGTTTGTGTTTGAGTGGGTAGCTGGATGGTTTAGATTCACAATTGAATCCGGTAGGTGGTGCTGCAATCGATATCATTCTGTAAATTTGTTTGTCGCTGAACTCCTCCTAAACGGCTTGACCGATTTTGATGAAATTTTTTTGTGCGTGTGTGACAAAATATGGAAAATATTATTATACTATTCTTTTTGTTATAAGTCAGTATATCAACTTCTGTACCGTTCAACCAATCACTATGAAAGTTGGTAATATGTATTCGAGTATGGAAAATATATTCGCGCTATCCACATTGATACTTGCCACCAGAGGGTGCTGCAGCATTTCATCTTATATGCCGTTCAAACGACATCCATGATAGTTAGTATGCGCATGTATTGGAACATGGAGAATATATTCGAGATATGTAATTTTCTACAATGCATTTTTTTTTTTTTTTTCGGGACAACGTATGTCGAGTTATGCTAGTTTTTGTACAAAAATTGTGAATCATATTAATCCGATAAGGTAAGCTAATTTAATCCAAAGATTTTGATTTATTCCAAGCCATTGATTTATTAAACAGCTCATTAATTTTTTTAAAGAATTAATATCGGATGAATCCTTTGCCAACATTATCTTAGGCGTTGAGAATTAAGGCAGAAAATTTTTGAATCTACCACGCCATCCTGTACGGACTACAAAACGAAATTTCTCATATGAATATATGAATGTATATTGTATCTGAAAGACTGTATCTGAAAGAAATTATTCGCGATTTTGCAGGAAAAAAACTTCGCCTTTTTTTCTTTAAGCTTGGGCAGGGAGGCCTTTTTTAAATTTGCCAATGACGGCAAAAAAGCTACGACTTGTCCTGTGCTAAAACGTCTTCTAGGCACTAAGCACTCCTTTACATTTTTTCTTTTTACTCCTTGGAATTATTTTTCATATCTTTTGCTGAAACGAAGAGCCTTCTGGCCCACCATCAACCTCAACCGACGAAGCTCACGTCCAAAAAATTAAAGATTTGGAGCTTGCAAACCGTCGATTTACAATTAGAGACCTTGCTGATGATGTTGGGATTTCAAAAGGGTCGGTCAATTCCATTTTGGGCCTCAAACGGTCAAATCACGATTGGTACCGAAAACACTGAATGCGCCAGCTGACACTGCATTGATTCTTCGTGACTTTTTCGCCCAAAAGGAAACCCATATCGTTCCACAACCACCGTAATCACACCGTGCGACTTCTGGCTATTCCCTAAACTCAAAAGACCACTCCGGGGACACCATTTTCAGTCGATTGAGGAGATTCAACGTGAATCGACGCGTGCTTTGAAGGCCATCTCTGCCGATGACTTTTTAGCATACGTCGAGGATTGGAAAGAAGTGTCCGAAGGAGATTACTTTGAAGACGATGAAATAAATTTGTAAAAATAAATAAAGAGTTTTAAGAGAAAAAAAAATTGGTCTCTGCAGGCCCTGTGCAAGAAATCGTAAAGCAGTAAATAAGAAAGCCAAAACTATACCATCCCATATATATCAATTTGCATTACAGTGTCAGGGTTTATACACTATTTTTTTTTTCTAATGCAGCTGTCAAACACTTAGACAGCTGTCTAAGTGTTTGACAGCTGCATTAGATTGGATGCCTTAAGGCAAGCGCTGCACAGACGTTACTCACTTTGCATTATCTAGGGGGCGCGTGCAGCTTGAAGATAAGCTACGAACGCGTAAGAAGATAATTAACAATGCCACCGCAACGCTCTACGATCCTATTAGACCTGGCCTTACGGTTTAAAGGGGATTCCGAACCACTACAAACATCCATGGCACCACCGGGACTCGAACCCAAAACTTGTGGTATCGAGCCACTCGGCATTTCAGGCCCTTTAAACACTAATTTAATGTGCTAATCATGACAAGAGGAGTTGAAAAGCCATTTCATTAGAAGACTAGCCTATATTTGAACAGATCATCAAAAATGATCTGTTCCAAATTGCTTTGAATACTTTTAACATAATAAGAGGCTTATTCCTTTTAAGTATTCTTTATTCTTTTAAGAATTAATAATGGTGTGATGCTGTCAGGGCCGGATTTAGATGAAAAGAGGCCCTAGGCTATTCCACTTATGAGGCCCTTTCACCTCCCATTTTTAAGTTTGTAAATTACATGACAGATAATAAAATACATCATTACTGTGATACATTTAAATATGTTAAATGAAACATGTTGTAATCGGTACTAATCTTTATAAAAATTGTGGCACCTATAATAAATTTTAAAAAAAAGTCGAGAACACCTATTTGGACATTTATTTTCAGCACCCTGTATAGTACTTGTAACAATAACTCATCAAACATAACACACAGCATTTACATAGAAACAGAATTCAAAATTCCAAACGTTGGGATATCAGTAGGTCTGTTCGTTTGTCTGTTCTAATCTACACCAATCTGCCCTTTATTTATGCAAGAACAAACCAGAGCTTAGTAGCATAAGGCACGTCAATATTTGCCATAGCAATCCGTGTACGTATGAACTATACTTTGGAACGTATGAATTATACCCAATGAGCAGAACGTATTGATCTTAACCGATACATTTTTGTTTGCTTATTAGTCATATGTGTAGAATTTCTCCTTATTTTTGATTCAGTGTTTTAGTGTTTACTGTTTTTAGAATAGTGTAATTCTAATTTTGCTAGCAATTTGAATGTAGGCCCCCTCTTGACCTTGAGGCCCTAGGCTGAAGCCTAGTTAGCCTATAGGAATATCCGGCCATGGATGCTGTTTTTAAGCATCACATAAGGAATAAATGTCCCACCGTGGCGTGAGGCGGAGAAATTTTTTCCGCCCCGTTCACACCGAAGTGTCAGAAATAGCTTTACGCCTAGTGAAGTTCCAGTAGGTCCACTTGGCAGCTCTATAAAGGTCTTTCAGTTGAGACCAACTCGTAACTGCTCCTTCGGGCAAACTGGCAACGGGCGTACCGGTTACGGAGTTCCTAGGTGGTTTTAAGAACCACAATACCTCCACATCTTAATTTAATACAACCAGCCAGACTTCCTCAGCTCTTTTCACGCTGATGAATACTTCAGTTTCCAAGCGGAACGTTTTTCTAATTCATTGAATGAAATACGAATCAAGACGGACCTGAATGGTCGAGTGGCTAGCGATCTGGCGCTCGGTATCACAGGGTTCGTGTCCCGGCGGTGCCATAAATGCTTGTAGTAGTTCGGAATCCACTTTAAGCCGTAGGTACCGGTCTCATATGACTGCAGAGCATCACGGAGAAAAAGTCTGACTTCTACCTACGGGTTGTCCTTCACAACAGAAGATGCTTACTTCCACTTCAACCACGAGTCCATACGGGTTTGTGGACTTGGTCTAGATTAGATATCTACCAAGTGGGATAAATAACAACAACAACGAATCAAGACGCTGACCATAAAATTTCCTGAGAAAAGTTCCGCTCATGGGTAGTCCAACAACTGCCAAAAAAAAAAAAAAAAAAAAGTAACGTGACGGCTGATGTTTAGTTAGGGTACCGAGGGTAATATCCTGTACCTCCATATCATAATCTATATTTAAAAAGTTACATAATTATTATATGAATCCAAAAATTTATAGAGCACATGCTCTGTAAAGAATTCAAAGATGAAATAATAAGGATTAGTAAATCAAAATTTAAAATAATAGTTAATAATAAAAATTTATTTAAAGTTAAAATAAATAAATAGGGCAGTAAAAGAATATAAAATAGTCCGTTACGATACAAAACAAACCTGATCATGGATAATAAAAGAAGAATGGAAAGGAAAGAGGGCAGAGTTTGCTTAAAGGCTTTAATTTTTATTTATAAGCATTATATATATATATGATGCTCGGTGCCACAGACTCGGGTTCGAGTCTAGGAGAGGCCATGGATGTTTGAAGGGGTTTGGAATCCTTTTTAAACCATAGATCCCGGTCTGATATGACTGTAGAGCGTTGGACGTAGTGCTGTCAACCCTACCCAGTAAAAAGAAAACATCTACTGTTTAGAAATCTGCCAGTTAGCAGACAGCCCTGGCCTAGCATGGAGCTGTTGCGCCACTAATGATATAACTATATTTATTATAAATTATTATTTATAAAAAAAAAGTGAAAATAAAGAATTAAAATTGATTCACAAGTGCAGCTCACTCCAAGGATGGAGATTTTCAGAATTCGGGAGTCTACGTCGAATCTAATGCAGCTGGTCTGCGGCAGACCTTAATTATCGCATGGCGTGATACACGAAACCACAAGGGGCTCACTTTGTAAATAGGCGGAATCTCTGGCCTGTTCAATCATTTTAAGAAAAATAAAAGGAAACAACACTTCTCGACTCGTCGCAACTCTCTTTCCCTCCTCCAAAAACTACCCTTTAAGAAAATCCGTCAAGAAAGGGGTAGAGGGGGTCAGCTTCAATCACTTGTTCAGAGTCGACACTTCCTCAGCCGACTATCTACCACCAATCGCGATGCAACAACTCATTGCATAGTCCATATTTCATCTGTAATTGTTTCGACCTGTCAAGGTTGAACAGTCAATCGCTAATTTCACGAGGTCCCATTATCTATGACATTGATTATTTGCTATCAGATTTGAATGACAGATCATTCTCATTAGTACAAAATACTAATTACATGTACTATACACATCCACGATACTCCTTATATGGTGTCAAATTTGAGTGATAGGTTGTTATTACACACTTGTTAAAGAATATGCATTCCTTTCCCCTGGGAACATAAATGCTATAACATATACAGAGCGACGCATTACAAGACATGATGTACATTAAGTATTCGTCGTAGCAGAAGCAAACGAGAGGCAGTCGATTTCGTGTGTTCTCTGCAATTCTCTGTCAATGTATCGGAACTGGAGGCCTCGCAATTGAGCTGAGAAACACACGGTTGTCTGGCAATAGTGAAATTTCAAATACCATGAGGCTTGCGCTTTAGAACCAAATTCAGCTTCACCTCTTAATCTCAAAATTCTAATATCTCTCTCTTATCTTCGTCCAGTATTAGCCTCTGCAAGCCCAGTTTGGGGTTCTGTTGCAGGTACAAATTTTGAAATTATTCAAAGGCTTGAGAACAAAACTCTCAGAATGTTAACGAATTCACCCTGGTACTTTCGTAATGACGATATTAGACGAGCTCTCTTGATTCCAAGTTTAAGACAGTTTGTTCACAAAATTTCTACTAAATTCTATAATGATATGCGAAACATCAATATCCTACAAAATTACGATTATGATATTTCTTCCCGCAAACATAGCAAAAGACCTCGCACTGTTCTAAATGTTTTAAATTAATTCCTTACAACTGCCTAGATGAAAAAAGTCGCTTTTCTCCTAATTTGACCTTTGCTTATTCTGTTTTATTACATACAACTGATTTCATCAACATCTACATTTTTGAAATTTTTGATAATTTTATTAAACAAATAATTCTCTTTTAAAAAAAGGGCATTTAATTATCTATTTTGCTTATTAACTCAAAGGGCATGAGACCACCGCTATGTTTCAACATTTTACAAAGAAGGAGCTAGTGGCCGCTACGCGGCCAAGATCTCCGTAATAATCTACAATAAGAGCGCTTTAGAACAGCCACACTCCAATTTTCTGTTCTTCATTTAACGCAATGACACCGAGTTAATCCCCCCCCTGCCCTTACAAAAAATACATGTGTTAAATTAAATAAAAATTCTAGTAATTTTAATTAACTGATGTGAATTTAATTAAAATATTTTCTTAAAAATTATTTATAATTTGAAGGTATGCAATCTATTTAAATTATATGCAATTATTATAAGTGCGTTTCTAATTAAGTTAAATAAATTGCTTTTAAAAAAACCCTTAAAAATAACAACTATTCTGTCAAAAATATTATAACATATATAATAGATTGATATTCACAGTTACTAAAAATGGAGTACTATCTGCAAGTTATGCCTCTTATAAAATTTCGTTAGCATATCGCCAAAAAATTTGCTTTTATTCCTTTAGTGATATTAATTAGATTTAAGTCATGAAAAGACAGTTTGCAGAATACTGACAAATTTAGAAGAATGACAAGGTTTAATCTTCCATTTTAAATCATTGTTACGCATCCTTTTAAAATCAAAGTTGATGCATAAAAAAATCATATATTCATTCTTAGACCAACGGGCCTACCGATTACAGAATTCCAATGTGGTATTAAGTACCACTAAACCTTCACATCTTAAATTAATTATAAAATTTGCTCCTTTATAAAATGTAATTGCTTAATTTAAAAAAAGATAGAAAGATAAAAATTTAAATTACAGAAAAAATATTAGAAAAACATCTATGACAATGAGACAATATACAATACAATATCTCATACTAGGAGACAATTAAAGCAAATTGGAAAAAAAAGTAAAAGCTTTCGAAACAATTACATGTCCTTTACACGATGTCAAAAAAAGATATTAAAAATAAAATAAAAGAAAACTTTGTTGGATAGATAGCCAGATATAAATGCATATCTTAGCATTCGACTTAAAAGTTAAAGCCACAGAAAGCAGCTCAGATCAGCACGGATTGATCCGAAGATCGTTCTGCTTCAGGAATAAAATTACTCCGTTGGATGGTGGTAAGTACTTCACATCTTTCTTAAGTGCTAGAAACGATTCCCATGTAGTATCATAAACATCACGAGGCCTTTTCCTTGAACTCGCTACACCTGTATCATAGACTGGTGTTTGTCTAATCACTTCGTTACGGATCTGAGAGCATTTATAATGAAAAGATTATGAAATTTTAAAAATGTTATCCATAATAGGATCGAAATCAAGATATCTGTGGATTTGTTTCTATAAACAAACCTCGGTGCATTAATAATTCTAGCTATCTCTTTATTTTGAAAAACTTGAGGTGGAAGCCCAAATAGAGCATCTGTATAAAAGAATCGGTCGAAGGATCGACTTTTAAAGCAAAAGATTGTGTCTGATAGCTAGCAAGCTCTTTAGAGCAAGTAGCCTTGTGAACTTTTTGCTCCCTGCAATTGCTTTCTCAACTGCTTTAAAGATGCTGGAGTTGAAATTCCATTTTGCATCGAGAACCAACCCCAAGTACATATATTCCGTAACTCAGGGGACTGGCTGGTCAAAAAGGATGACATTGAAACGAGAACCGACGTTCCGCTTCCGGGTAAATAGGAGGGACGTACTTTTGATAGGATTTACTTTGGTATTCCAGGTTGTTAACCAACTTTCTAGTGATATAATATAATTATTAAGTTGAGCAATGGCAGAATTTGGCGATTCTGTGCTGCGCAATTGGATAAAAATTTATTTCTAAAAATATTTTAGATTATCAAGCAAAATATTTAGCCTCATTTCTATAAAAATCATTCCTATGATAGTCGAATTAAACAAAAATATTAAAAAATTTATGGATTAAAATATGTGTGACAGTCAAAAAGAAAGCCAGAAATATTTTCTTGATTTGGAAATATTTATTTCGTGTTTGGCATCGTCGATATGATCATGGATTGTTATATCAACAACGATGGCGGGGATCGTATAGAGTTGAATGTTACAAAAAATAATTTAAAAACTGACGATTTTCTTCCTAATTCTCCTATATCAGCAGCAGAAAAAATAAAACAGTGCCATATTTTTGAAATATGTAACAAACTAATTTTGAACAATACTGCTAAAATTGAAAGTGTTATCCAAAATAATATTGATATTGAAACAAAAACTATTCCAGTCGTTGTTCAAAATAATGGCTCTGTAAAAAATAATGGCTCTAATTGTGATTTGCTTTTAGTCAAAAAATTTGGTGAGTCAAATATTCAAAACAATATTCATGGAATAGTTTCTACTCAGAAGAAAAAACTAAATTCATTCAATAAAGCAGATGATGATTCAAAAGTGTGTCCAGTTTCAAATGTAATATATCCCTGTAGTCTAAATATCTCTAATAATTCAATAACCAATTCATCCAACACCTTTGAGTGTAATCAACCATCTTGTGCAGGTGTTTTAAAATCTCAGTCTGCTGAATCATTAGAAAATTTGGATGTAATTAATCCTCTTTCAGATAGCAGATGGATTTCAGTTTGTTCTAACGGAACTATTGAAAGAGTTAGCAGTTTTATTCCAAAAAGATCGATTGATATGGAAATTTCAGAAGAAGATAAACTGAACAAATTATGTCAGCAAGATGCAACAATTGTTAATTCCAAAGGAAGTAGTTCAACAATGAGAAATGTTGAGTGTATACCTATTTCAAATAATCCTACAATAAATAACTCATCAACTTCTAAAATTCTTGATGAATCGATTGAATTTGAAGTGCATGAGGAAGAGGATTATTTTAAAGATGAAGAATATGTGAAAAAGAATAATGTTGAAACTATTTGCAATGAAGTAACAAATGGTGATAAACTGGAAAACAAATCTCTAACTAGTTTTAACATCTCTTCCAATCAAGCAACATTGGAACAAAATCAGATTGATGCAGATGTTTCCAATATCCTTAGTAAAATGTCGGCAGAGGTAGATAATTGCTCCAGTCCTGAAAAAATTCTTGGAGAAAATAATTCGTTAGAAGATAATGAAGATGTGAAAATTTGCGAGAATTTGAAAATGGAGGATTTTGTTATTTTAAGTGATGCAGAATGGAGCGATGAAGAAAGTTCTGATGAAGTCCACAGTGTTGAAAAGAAAAAAGAGTGTTCTGAAATTAAAGAAGGGAAAAGTGGAGATCTCAAACCTCCATCTGATGAGGATGAGGATGATGATGATGATGATTTTAATCTTGATGCTGCAATAGAAGAATTCGCTAAAGAAGAAAACAAACTTGAGGGTTCTGATGATGAATTAGTAAAAGAGTTTTCTGAAGCTGAGCATACTTCTACTGTTAGTGCCGAAGAAAATCAACTTAATTCTATTGATACTGAAGAAGAGAAATCAAATTCCAAGTTTGTTATATTAGATAGTGAAGATGAAGTGGAAACATTGCTAGAAAATATTAAAACAATAGATTCTGATAATGATTGTTTTATTGTTCAGGATAATAACAATGTTATCCTTATTAAAGATGATGACAAAGAGGATCTTTTAACAAAAAATACAATAAATGAAGACATTTCTGTAATTTCGGATACAGAAGGTATTGAACTCTCTAATGTCAGTCATCCTAGTACAACTTCTCCAGTAGAAAATGAAGAAATATTTGTTAAAACTCCAGAAAAAAGTGCCAGTGTTTCAGAAGAAAATGAAACGTTTAAGATTGGTTGCTTTAAATCTGAAGTATTTGATAATGACATTGTTGAGGAAAATAACCAAAAAGTTAATAGCAGTGTTACTTTGGAACTTCCTCAAACAAATATTCAGGAAGCACAAATAGTTCAACAAAATAATAAAAGAAATGTGACAGATACCTGTCATGAAAATGAGGAAGAACATTCATTATTTTCAAATAAAAGAAAGGCAGATAATTCAAATATGATTGATGAAAAAATGGAGGAAAGTATTTTAAATGTTGAAAATGAAAAAACATCAATACTAAATAAAAAAACTGATTTAGATGCAATTACGTGTGAATTATCTGGGGAACAATCACTAATAACATGTAGTGATTTGAAAAATGATGAATATCATGTTGAAAAAAAGTGTTTAAATGACATTGTAGACTATGTTTGTGGTGATATTGATTCTGCAAATCATGGAGGTATTTTATTATTCATTAAAATTATATTTTTATTGTATTTTAAATGTTAGTATCTCTTCTATTTGAAAAGATACTTGGTTATCATATCTGAAGCTAAATTTAACAATTTTTAAAAATTATTAACGGAACCTTTTTTTTCTCGCACCTTTTAAAACTTTCCATTTATGAGTACTGTTTTCTCTTGTCATCCCCACTCATTCTTCTATTACAGCAGGGATGGCCAACCCGTGGCCCACCTTGAACCTTTTTCCGGCTCGAGAAATTTATCCCACTTTTACAAAATATATTTATTTTATAATGGCCAAAGTAGTGAAAAACAATGTATTAAAAAATATATTATTTGTACATCCATATATTCAAAAATTACCCGTCGAAATTATAAGAAAAAATTAACCTTGATTTTAAAATAATATTCTTTCGAATATATGACAGATATTGTCTGTTTTATTTATGAGTTTACAGTAATGAGTTCACAAAATAATTAGTAAGTCTAAATCTAATATGGGAAAATATAATTTTTATGCGCCCCGCGGAATTATGTTGCATTTCCAAAGTGGCTCGCAAGATCATTTGGGTTGGCCACCCCTGTATTACAGCATAGAGGAATGCATTGGGTGCTTTGAGAATCTAGTTCTGTTAATATGGGCATATGCTAAATAATGCTCTTTTGAACACAAATAAGGGCTTGCTTTTTAGTGATGTTTAAATAAAAGATGTGGAAATCTCCGAGACGAGATATGAGCAGCAAAAGAGAAGAGAGGCACATGTGTAATTGCACAATATGATTGGTAATGGGCAGAGTTAATAATTATCAGTGTTCAGCCATTCATTAACTTTTTTTTTCTTTTCTTTTTTTATGTTTTCCATTATTACTAATACTAATAGTGTTTTCACAAACCCCAGACCAGTTCGCCATATATCTCATGTTGGGAACTGCTGTTATAAAAAACAATTTCAAGGGAGTTTATGTATATTCAAACCATATGATGAAATTAATTTTGTTTAAATTGAATTTGTTAATCCTCACTCAATTTAAAAGATTTTGTTCTAAAAAAGAGAAATTGACTTTTTTCATTAAATTATTTCGAGAAAGGATTGCTTTTTTGGTTAAATAATTGGCACAAGGCATGGCACACATTCATTGTTTAAAACAGGGGTGGCCAACACGCTGCCTGCATGCAACCCACCTTGAATATTTTTGCGGCCCGTGAGATTTATCATACTTTTACAAAATATATTTATTTTATAATAGCCGAAGTAGTGAAAACCAATGTATTAAAAAAATACATTGTTTGTGCATCCATATATTCAAAAATTTTATGTCAAAACTATGAGAAAAAATTAACCTTGATTTTAAAATAATATTCTTACGAATATAGGACAGAAATTGCGGGTTTTATTTATGAGTTCGCAGAATAATTAAACTATGTTCTGCGAATTCATGATCAGAGGAGAAACAAATATCGAACTAGTAAAATAAATATTTTTTAATGATTTCATTTTTTTTATTTCATTTATATTTATATATTTTTTATATGTCATTTTTAGTGTTATATATTTCTTTACAGTATGTATTTAATATCATTATTATTATATTATCTATGTTTACATGTAAGTATAAAAGTAAACACAATAATAATAACTCATTATGTTTCAATTTTTCATTCCAAAAAATGTCTATAGTGGGTCTAAATCTAATCTGGGATATATAATTTTATATGCTGCCCGGGGAGTTATGGTGCATTTTCAAAGTGGTCTGCAAGATCATTTGGGTCGGCCACCCCTGGTTTATTTTATAAATTATTATATTACACACTTATACTGATCCTTAATAATATTGATAACATTAGTTAATTTAAACTTTTTTTCTGAAATTTTTACAGATTTTTTAGAAATTTTTAAAAAAAATTATTTTTTTGGCTCTTTCTGATTGGGCTCAATCAGGATTAATTTAGATATTGATGTCTGAAATTTCTCAATTGTTCCTTCAAAGACAGATTCATCTAATGAGTACAGTAATTTCAGTTTCAGTAGGGAGGATTAAAATTTTAATTTATGCCACAAGAATATAAAAATTACTAATAAGCTAAAGTAGTCAATAATTTAATTACCTAGGGTTTACCTCGATATTCATTCCAGATAAAGAAATACATGTGCAAAGACTTTAATGGAAATATAAATAAGAACAGAAGGCCTAATTTTAACTACTTCCTGCATAAATTTTATCACAGTATCTTCTGTTTTCAAAATTTTAAACCATATAATGAGATATAAATGATATACATAAATAATAATACAAATAAAATATATAATATTAAAAAATAAATAGTAAAAGCACTTTGAAAACCTTACTTACTACCCTAAGATACATGAGTATATATAGCAAGCTTTTTTAAATAGTGTGAATAAAGATAGCATACACACTAGTCGTTTAAAAATAAGTGATTAATCTTTAGCCTAGAGTAGTCAACCTTTTTATACCTGCCACCCAATTTGAATTTCTGTTAGTAGTAAAATTTTCTAACCTCCCACTGGTTCCACAGTAATGGCAGTTTTTAAAGTTAGAAAATAATTTTACTTTATAAAATTTATAATCATATTTACTGCAAGTTAAAGCATAGAATAATAATTACTTACTAAATACTTATGTTGGACTTTTGCTAAGTTTGTCAGAATATAAAACAACATACTATAGTTAAATCTTTTTTACAGCTTCATGTATTTGAACTTCTAAAACAATCCCACTGATTTTCACATGTTAATCCTTGTTTTATCATTATTAATTATGTAAAATTGTTGTCCATCATGCTTCTATCATATTTGCATACATAGAAACATGAAGTTTAATGAAATTGCATTTAATTTATTGAATTAATGAGATTTCCAAAGCTGATGCTGCAAAACAAAATACTGGATATCTGTCTCAATTTTTGTAAGATACAAACAAAAGTCTCCTCTTTTGGAAATATCCAGGCAATTTCTTTCTTTGATCATATGATTAGCAGCATTAAAGCCTGATTACACCACACCAAGATTACCTGATTACCACCCACAAGATATGAGGTGGGGAAAGGTATCATTAAGCTTAATATAATTTTTCACAAATTTGGATATGACAGACCATTTTTTATTTTCCCTAGGTTTGCACTATAAATTTATAGTTACTTTCTTTATCATATCTAATATCTAACAGTTCTTGAGAAGTTGTATCAGCCTCTTCAATATTTATAGTAAAAGGATTTTTCATCCAATCATAATCTTCAATATCAAAATATATTCAAATTACTTTTCGTATGTGAAATTTAAGTTCATTGAGGTGGCTATTGAATCTGTCAATATCCTCTGGAGTTGCATCATCTTTATAGATAATTTAGGAAAATAATGCAATTTTTTTTTAAATAGATTCTAACAAAGTAATTCGAGTTCGTCAATAAATTTTATCCTGCTGAAATATGTTCATAATCATGAGATATCAGTGTTTGTTACGAGCTTAATATTGAAAGATAAAACTTTTCTTTTTATAATTTTCTTAACAGTTTAGAACTTTAAACAATTATTTTTATTTATTCATTTATTTTTGTTTCTTAAATGTGCCCATAATGGTATCAGTGCTTGCTTGAAAATTTTAATACCTTAGATAAAATCTATTCAGGATGGTAATTTGAAATAAAATTTTTTACACAGCAGCACACATTTAGTTATTTTAAAGAATCATTTATTCATTTCTAATAAATTTCAAATTTTTCTTAAAATAAATGGCTGACAGAAATATTTCAGTAACATCCACTCCTCCCATTCATCTTCTCTTCCTCCAAACATATGGGCATCATACTTGATCTCATTCTGCCCTTCAAGCATTAAGTTTAATATTGGTGTTTGGGGACCTCTTTGTTGTTACTTAGTTTGGTGTCAGGAGAATTTCCTCTCCCTCTCAGTTGGCACGTGGCCTGATGGCCAATTGGCTAGCGCTCTGGCTTTTGGTACCACAGGCTTCAGGTTCGAATCCTGGCGGTGGCATAGATGTCTGTGAGTGGTTCAGAATTCATGTTAAACTGTAGGTAATGGTCTATTTAGCCCAAAGTGTGCACAAAATGATAAGAGATAAACAAAACCAAACCTTCTCAGTTGGCAAAGGTAAAGCAGTGGAGGAGGAAGTTGTCAAATACTGATTACACTTCAAAAGGATGACATCTCCCGTCCTCCTTAAAATTTGCTGAACATTGGCCCCAGATATATTTATTATACTATTTTACACTTTTTTTTTTTTTTAGGAAAAATAATTTATTTTGCATACCATTTTTATAAAGTTCTTTTTTCATACTTAATTAACATGGTCAACTTTTGTTGCTGTAATATATATAGATATTTAGGACACATTAAATTAATATGTTAAAGTCATGAAAGATTTTCAGAATTGTTGACTGGTAAACTAAATTGATTTTTTAAGTTTTGAATCTGTTTGATTTTTAGCTTCAAACTTTCTGATTATACTATAATTAATGTTATTAAATACACAGATTCCAAAAATATTGTTGAAGAGGGTAAAGAAACTGGTGAAAAGGACATAAACATAGTTATTGATTCTGTTCAATCATGCCAGAGCCAACAGATCACCTCTTTAGAAACTGAAGTAATGACTCTGGATTCACCATGCAAAGGAAAGAGAAAGTCTAAGAAAAGAAAATTATTGAATTCAAAAAATGAATCAGTCAAGAAAATGAAAGAAGGTGAGGAAAATGAATCAGCTTCTGATGTAGTCTCTAATTCTGCAATGGAAGAGATTAATTTGGTTGAGAAAAAACTGTGCAATGACATAATTAAGGAACTTCCACCAAGACTATTCTTAAAAAAAAAAGTGAGTATCTTTAATAGTATATCTTATCTATCTTATAAAAGATGGTTTTAATTTGATTCAAAAATCAATGTTTTTCATTAGTTTATATTTGTTTTTTATATTGATATATATATATATACCCGTAAAAAATTCTGGAACATTTTAATTATTGCTTCTAAAAAATTGCACTACTTCTTCCTTGTAGTATTGCATCTTGAGTGACTACTTAATCATGTTCTAACAATGTTTAAAAATATTCAGTTATGTTGATTGTGATATTCATTCTGTTATTTGCTTTTTGAATACAATTCTACAAGTGACTAAACAGTTAGAAGATGGGTTGATTGCTTTGATAATTTTAGATCAAATAAACATAAACAAGGACTGGCCTTCTATAATGAATAATGATCTGGTTGGTCTTGTTGATTAAAATATTAAGGCAATGTTTCGATGTTTTATGATCAGAAATTTTGGTTTGGCTTTATCTCAATTTTCCTGTTATGAATGTTATACTGAACTTTGAAAGTGTGTGCATTGTGGGTACTATAAATGATTTCAGAAGAGCATGAAGGTAAACACTTTGCTGCTCTTTGGTGTTTCTAAGCTAACATATTGCTGAGGAATGAAAGTATTCAACCT
>BPLQ01004695.1:49418-93278 GCA_021605075.1 Caerostris darwini
AATAATATCATGCATCTAATGCATATGCTCCCCCCCAAAAAAAAACCCACCCTATTTTAGCATGTAAAATCATATGCATCATATGCCTGATATTATTGTGCATTTTGTTACACAATGTTGCCAGATGATGATGTAAGAAATACCATAAATATTATGGCTAATCTTACAGGCAAGTAATGGCATCATTCAAATTGTATTTTGTTGTGGGTAATACCTTAATGTGCTGAGTGACTAAATAGAAAAATAGTGTTATATCTTTTAACCATTAATAAATTCACAATCAGACTCATGTTCTTTGAATGGAATAGAACTGACCTGAACTTATTTCTGAACAACCCCTGTGCATTGTTAATTAATTATAGCCATAATTTATGATGTAAAATTTAGTGATGAGTTTTTTTTAATTTATATTTCATTACGTCTTTATAAGTTTATGAAAAATATCTAACAAGTAATTTTCTTTAAAAACCATACTGGTCAAAGAAAAATAAAATAAAATTTTTATTATGCAGTTGAACAATAAAATGATAAAGTTAATATAAATGTTTATTTAATGTATTATCCTAATTTTTTGTTTTTCTTAACAGCTCTCATGCTACTGCAACTTCTATTTTCTTGATTTCCATGCAGAATACAATTTTTATAGTCCATTATTTTTTTTATTAAAAGCTCTGTATAAGTTGAACATTATTTTAATTTAATATGGAATAAAATCAATCTTTTGAAGCAAATTTAAGTTATTCAGTGTTATTTATATCCATTATTGAACAAACTGCTTATTTAGCAAACAAAGTGATTAAATATACTAAGTGATCAGAAGAAATCAGACATTAATAATATGGATTCAATCTATATTTAAATAATGGTTGTATTTTTGATCAAAATATCCTTACAGAGTTTTATGCAAGTCTAGCAATCATTATTTAAAAATCAGAAAAATGGCATTTAAGACTGATGCAAAACTCTAATCTTTTAAACATATGCAATTCTTAATTGAAGAAAGGAGTACTGTGTAATCTGTGGGTCACAATTTCAACATCTTTAATTTCTTTTTTTCAATCCATTTTATCTTGTATTCATTTGACAAATTTTAGTTTATCTACATTGGTGTTTAGCATGAATTTAACAATAAAACCACAGCACATCAATCTTAAATGTTTTATTTGTTGGTTTGAGAAATTTTTGCCAATATATTGGATATTTTTAAATGCTTTATTCTGAGGGGAAAAAAATAGCATGTTTAGCAGCCAGTTCTGAGCAATGACAGAAATTGATAAATATGCAGTTTTCTGATGTTTTTCCTTATACTTTATCTCTCTGGCTAATCACATCAACTTGAATTTGAAATTAGGGGTTATAACTTGCTTGAAGTTTACAAAATGGTAATTAAAAACTTCACATTGTTTCATTTTCCCTTTCAGATAATATATAAAAAATATGGATACTTACATATTAACGATACCTTGGCGACAGACTTGGCAGTTTTTAAGTGTCGCCAATCTAACAGCTACTAAGGTTACCAAACCAATAGAATAGATTTGTGCCACTTAAAAACCGCCAAATCTGTAGCTGCAGTTGGCGCATGTGCTCTTTATTGGCGCAACTGTCGCCAAGGTACCGTTAAGACGTAAGTACCAAAATATGGCACTTTTAATGTGTGGATTCTTATGACACCATTCCCCTACATTCCAGTAAAATTAGTAACAAATTATTATAAACTTGCACTTTTGTTTAATCAGGTTTTCTATATTTGCAGCCAAAATTATGTAGGCCTTTTTACAAAATTTGTATCTAATTATAAAGTAATGTATAATGCTTACAATCTATTTATGTTTTGCATCAAATTAAACTCAAAAAAGAACTTATCACTTTATTCTAAACTTTAATGCAAACATCAAGTATTCCATGACAATAAAAAAAAAAAAGTTCCTTTATGCAAATCACGTTTTTCTGCAGAGGTGATCAAACATTTGAATTACTTAATATATTCTGAAATGATAATATTTTATAAGATAAGAGAGTTAATATTTATTCATAACTATTCACAATGAGCTTGAAATATTATATATATATATATTTTTTTTATGCTGCATTGTGTATTTCTGTAACAGCTAGCAAATCTTATATGTATATTAAACCATATAAAAATAATGAATTTTGCTTGATCAATTTTGTATGAATACTGAAAATATAATTATGATGAAATATTTAATTGGAAAATATCTTAAATAAAAGTTAGTTCATAACTGTTTGATAAAAACTGAAGTTGTAACTCCTAAACAATAAAATGTTAAATTCATTGCTGTAATTTTATTAAATTTCTTATTAACTATAAGGTAGTATTATTTTAATATATATATATATACATATATATATTATTTCAAATATAAATATTCAATTTTAAAATTAAGAATCTTGAAGTCATAAAAATGTCACTTTATTTTAATCCCCTTCTTAATTTTGGAGAAGTATCGCTATTAAATGCATTTTTTAATTAATTGTATTTTTTAAAGATTAATTTATTTAATTAAATTAATCTTAAAAAATACACAGAGGAAAATTGAGTTATTTAATTTAATCTCAATTTTCCTCTCTTATTTTTTTAAAAAAATACAATTAATTAAAAAGTGCATTTATTAGTGATAATTTTCCAAAATTAAAAAAGGAATTAAAATAAAGTGATATTTTTATAACTTTAAAAACATCACTTTATTTTAATTAAAAAATAAAACGTTTTTTAAAAAAAAAATTATTAAACTTTATTACATACTTATAATTTAACTATTAAACTAAGAGAAAAAATAA
The DNA here is from genome assembly GCA_021605075.1 of Caerostris darwini. Taxonomy (NCBI): domain Eukaryota; kingdom Metazoa; phylum Arthropoda; class Arachnida; order Araneae; family Araneidae; genus Caerostris; species Caerostris darwini. Next base: position 52,224 of record BPLQ01004695.1, read on the forward strand.
AAAATTCATATAAAAATTACTTGATATTAGATTATTTGAATTACCATTATTCTTTGTCATTTATTTGATAATTAAATATATGTTTGTATATAATGTATTTTTTTCCCCCATTAGCATCTAAATATCATAGCTAAAGATATTTATATACAAGCAACAAATGAACAGTATTGTAAAGAAGTTACCAAGGAAAAAAAAATCAACGAAGAATTAAAAAGAAGTCTTAAAATGTTATATAATGATGAGATGTGGATTCGATCAAAGGTATGTTTATAGTTAAAACTACAACAACACCATGGAAAAGAAAAACACTGGGTAATTGATAAAATTTAAATAACTGTCTTTTCTTTTTTAGTTTAATACGTATCATACTACTCAACAGGAGTTATTTCGGCAGCATGGCTATAATCCAGTGGTATGTTGTTCTTAATTATTTTAATAAATATTCTCTAGAAATTGTTTAATTTTATTTGAATGGCAAAATTAAGTGTTGTAATTTACTTAAATTTAAATAAAAGTATTAAATACAGTATTTTTCATTTTCTTTTGCTAGCTTGATAGTGAAATGCAACTTCTAGGGAGAGGTAATTTATTTGAGCTGCGTTATTTTCAAAGTATAGATTTGCATTCCATGTATGCAATGTTAAAAAGAGATAATTATTTAACGATTAGTTGAAATATGCTATGAAATTCTGCTCTTTTATGACTTAAGTTTCAAATATCACTTATACTATTATATATTTAAGTTCTGCTCTTTAAATACTTCCATAGTCAAACATCACAATGGGGTGAACAGATAAACCAAGTTTGTGAAATGATCTGCTTATTTCTCTGTCTTCTAAAAGCTTCGCTGATGAAAATCTCAAACAGAAATGATATACAAGGTGATGCGTCATCTTGCATAAAGATGATGATGTTCAGATAATTTAAAATTGTGCCTTCACACCTTGCTTTAAAAATTGTATGTAACGCAATTTTTTGAGCATCAGCACTATGCATTTCTTGTGATGAAATTAAAAATTTTTTAGAGTATTACTGTATATCTGACACCAATTACAGGGTAAGTTACAGATTCTGAGCCAGTATTCTCTTCAAAGTGAAACCTAATTATCAATGAGAGGTGAAGGCAACTACATTGTAATGTAGCATTACATAATATACAACATACATTGTAACGTTTAATCCTCACAACAAATTTGTTGATAAATATGGGAATTTTCAGGTGCCCATATTCAATAAATATGTGTATTTATTTTATTGCTATGCAGATTGAAATGAACTTTATTGCTCCTCTAAATCTGTCAAGGCCAAAAATTATCTATTATCAGCCATGCAAGAAACATTAAAGCAAACAATTTTCAGACTTCTTTATTCAAAGAGCAATATGTTATATGAATATCATTTTAAAACATGCATGACTTCCATACTTGAATAATGAGTGTCTAAATCCAGAGATATTACACAAGTACTACTACTACTATGTGCATTTGTTGTTGTTTGACAGCTGTATTTATTATTTCTTCTTAAAGTTGCTACAAAAGGCATTGTAGTTCTTGCAACAAAATAAATTGCAAAATGCAGATTATATAATGCACTTATAACAATATTCATTGCATTACAGTTCTTAATAAAATACAGAATAAATCATTGAAGGTTTGTAATAATAAGACCTTCAACATAAACCTTTTATATATTGAAATAACTTGAGTATGGTAGAAGTATTTTTTTTCCTTTGGGAAAAAAGCTATTAAAATTGCCACTTAATGTAAAATTGCTTCATATGTTTATTATACAGTCAGAAGAATTTCAAATATATATAATTATCAACTAATTACTAATATACAGTGCCATTTTTTTGTCCTGGTGAACAAAATATCAACCATTGTTTATTTTTGAATAGCATACTTAGGAAAATATATAATCAAAATGTTATGCAAATTAGGTCTGTAATTTTTGTATGTGGAAAGTCAAAACACACCCTGTTTAATGTGGATAACTTTGTATATTAAGAAATTATTTTTTTTATTCAATTTTACATTTGCATAATTTCTACAGCAAAGGAATGTATAATTTATGTTATTTTGTCATGTTATGAAATAAAACTTAATAAATGTATTTGAATATTATATCTGCATACAAAATAATTCATTTTTACTATAAAAATGTTAATTAATACATATGTGTATATATATCTTTTTAAGATTGCAGTGAGGACTGTTGCTGTTAATGTCAAAATATTTCGGGTAAATGTCCAGTTTTGTATTTTGATATTAACTAATTCTTAGTAATTGTTCTCTTCAATTCTTTTTAAATCAATCTCAGTTTTTCATTTTCAATTTGTCTTAATTCTTTCTTATTTTAGAAAGTTTTTTAATTTTGATAAAATGGAATTTTCTCTCTTTTGATAAAACTGTAATGAAAGCTTCCTAATTTAATGTATTTTTTGATACGTATAACTATAATCTCACAAAATATAAAATGAATTGAAATTTTTTTATCTATCTGTTCTTATATTTGCTTCTTTGAAATTTTCTAGTTTTGCTTTTTAAATCTTTGTTTTTTGGCTATTACTTCATTTACTCATTTTTGTTTTGATTTAGAATATCTTACCTGTTTAATTTTTTGTTCTTTTTTATTCTTAACATTTTAAAGCATTACTCTATGTTTGTTTTTGATTACATTTTTGGTGGTTTTGTCTATCTTAAAAAATTCTTTTTTTCCCTTTATTTTATTGTGACTGAAATTATATTTATAATAATTAAAAAAAAAAAAAAAACTTTGTATAATACTTATATGCTTGAAACCGATTTATTTCTTATCTTTTTACTTGTTGAACATTAGATATTTCAAATTGTACACTGGTGTGCAAAACGTAAGCAGCAGGTGGGTTTTTTTGCCATAACTCCACGAGAAATCTGAGACATGACATTCAGAAACGAGGGAGAGTATTATGTACGTAAAGATGACGAAAACATCGGCGCTGAAAAAGGAATACAATGCATACGGTATGGAACCAAACAAAAACAAGCTTTATTGAACGCATAGTATCGTGATTTATGGTTGTCTATCCAAGAGGAAGAACAACAAGCAGATGTTCCTTAATATGGGATATGCCCTCCCTTTACTGCAATGGTTGCTTCGCCCCGTCGCCGCATACTCAGAACCAGCTGGTGCAACATTTCTTGCGGTAGGAGTGCCCATTCCTCAGTCAGCATCTGTTTGAGTTGTTGGGTGTTCTCCTGAGGATGTAAGCGTGCTGCAATGCGTCTCCCCAAAGCATCCCACACATGTTCGATGGGATTTAAATCTGGGGAGTACGCTGGCCAATCCATTCGAGTGATATCTTCACTTTCCAGTAGCTCCTCAACAGCAAGAGTCCGATGTGGCCGTGCATTGTCATCCATAAAAATGAAGTCTGGGCCAATGGCACCTCGGAACAGACACACATGGGGAAGGAGTACCTCTGTTGCCACTCCTAATAAGTTTCTTATTCCCTGTATCACGTATTTCACTTTGAAACCTGGCAACTAAAGTAAAAAGGGGTGGATTTGGTTTGTATTCTAATAAGTAGTAATAGAACAGTGTAGAATCTGTTAAGATATTGTTTTTCATCAATCAGATGTACGTATTATATAAGTAAATCATGTATAAGGATTTATTCATCTGTATATAGCCTCATCATGTATCATCATTTCTTTCTTGTGTTGCATTAATAAACGTGTTTTATAATCAAAGAAGAAGTTCCGTTTTCAGTCACAACATCTGGCGTCCACGACAGGACATTGTACTCTGCATTACGTAGTGAAACAGAAGTAAGAAAAATTACGTATTGGTAATCCAGGTAATATGTGGATTTTATTTTGACTGCTTCTGAGTTATATTTGTTCGAACTATTTATATTTCAACTAGTATAAGCGAACTGTATAAAAAGAAAATATTTGTGTAGAGTGTTTATGTTCATTTTGATTTATATTTACGATAAATAAAATGACTGAAAAAACGGAACAAGTAGAGACTGAGGCTAAATTAAAGGCTGAACAAGCAAAATTAGAGACTAAATTATGTCTTTTTACTGTATCGGCAAATATATTTGATGAAATTCATCGTAAGGTTGATATAGAAAAGGACATTCATGTTCAGTATAATAAAATTAATGAGAAAGCAGAACGTTTATTTAAAGTTGATGAAGAAATCAAAGATTTGATCGATTTAACTGATGAAGAATATGATGCGATGGAATCGTACAGAGACAGATTTACTGAAATAAGAGTCATATACGAGAAGTATTATAACCAACATAATGAAACTTCCTCTGTAGTTTCCAATAAATGCACACCTGATAATTTGCAATTGCCAAAACTACGTCTAAAAGAATATGATCTTATGCCTAGATCATGGGTTGCGTTTTGGGGACAATTTTGTCGTATTGACGAAGATGAAAGTATAAGAGGGGAAGATAAATTTCAGTACTTGCTGTCATCGTTAAAATCAAATACGAAAGCTCGTGATATTGTTGAAAGCTACCCACCATCTAAGGAAAATTATTCAAAGGTTATTGAACATTTGAAATCCCGATTTGGTAGGAAAGATTTATTGATTGAAGTTTACATCCGAGATCTTTTGACACTAGTAGAAATAGCAAAACGAACATAAAATTAAGTGATTTATACGATAAACTTGGTTCCTATTTACGTGCATTAGAGACATTGGGTGTAACAACTTTCAATTATACAGCAATATTGTATCCTGTTGTTGAATCTTGTCTTCCAGTAGAAATTTTAAAAGCTTGGGATAGACATAGACTCAACAGAGAAGTTCCGTTTTCAGTCACAACAAACTCCTCACAATAGCGATCTCCGCTTACAGACCCTCTGTCGAAAACGTGGAGCTCAGTTCGCCCGTTCAGCAAAATGCCTCCCCAGACAAGAACTCCAGAACCACCATCCAGGTGTCTTTCCTTGAGGTTACTGGGATAAAACCAGGTCCCGAACTATCTCCAAATCAAAACGTGTCGAGAATCGCTTCTGGTACAGAACCGACTCTCATCCGTAAAGAGGACACGACTCCATTGATCAGTTGTCCAGTTTTTGTGCTCTCTGCACCACTGTAAACGGTGGCCAACTTTCAACGGGAGGCAGAGTTCAGGACGGCGGGCGAATAGGCCCACTTTGTGAAGGTGTCTGGCCACAGTAAACGGCGACACTTGTCGCCCCGCTGCTGTACAGAATTGCTGAACAATGGCGATTGCTGATGGCCACTTTCGCCTGCAGGACGATATATCGGTCATCCCCTGCAGTTGTCTTCCTCGGGCGGCCACCACCAGCCTTTCTAACAGCTGTACCTGTGGTTTGGAACGCTTTCCAAGCGCGCGAAACGACACTTTTGTGGATTCCGAACTCTGCAACTACACTGGTGACAGTACGCCCCTCCTCCAGCCTTCCGATCATTCTTCCACGTGTGAAGTCGTCCAGGTGATTTCTTCTAGCCATATTTCACGAACTGACTCACTGGCACTTGCAGCGAATATGTTGAATTGCGTCTCCGTCCTTCCTTTTATTCTACTGTTGAGATGCGCGCCGACGTCACGCGTTTTGCGTACGCTCACGCTCACGTTCGTTCCTGATATTTGCATACGCATGACGTTTCTACTGACTTACGTGTTCATTGTACTGATCTCCAGACCTCTTTTTCTCATGGCTATCTGCTAAATTTTTACATTGTGGCTTAAGTTTCGCACACCAGTGTATTTTAATGCATATGGACATCTTATGTGTAATATATCAAAGTAATACATAACATTACGTCATAATAATGATAAAAAAATTGAAAAACCACATGCAGATTGTTCATTTGATTGTAGAATATGAAAATAATGTGAAATTTATTAGAATATTTTTCCAACACTTATGTTTATGCGACTGATTAATCTTTTAGTTTATTTAAGATGGGTTACTGGCTTATTTACACAGTCCAGTCACATTAATGTGACCACCACCTACTTTCGACGTCAACGTGAAATAAGCAATCACAAAAGGCAGGTGGCAGCCGATTTCAGTAGAGTATATATAAAGGATGTCCTACGGAAAGCATTTCAATCATTGGCGTAATGCAGAAACGTAGCGATTTACCCGACGTCCAAAAGGGCATGATTATTGGCTTTCGGGCCAAGGGTGGAAGCATTTCGGAAACGGCTAATTTTGTGAACTGTTCGCGTGTCGCCGTGGTAAAAGTATGCATGGCAAAATGGCATTATCCAAAATCAGCGGCGTGGCACATGTGGTGCACCACGGGCTATAGATGACAGAGGCGAACGAAGGCTACGGAGATGCGTTCGGGCGAATAGACTTGCAACTGACCGCCCAAATGAACCAAGGGGCTACTAAGCGTGTATCCTCAACAACGGTTCGGCGAACGTTGCTGCGCATGGGTCTCCGCAGCAGACGCCTGGTTAATGCACCTATGCTGACTGTTGTTCATCGACGGCGTAGGTTGAAATTTGCACGCCAGTACCGAAACTGGACGTCCACAGAGTGGCGACAGGTGGCTTTTTCCGATGAATCACGTTTTATGCTCCATCGGACAAATGGACGTTAGTGTATACGGCGTGAAACGTCTGAAAGCAAACACACTGCAACAATTGCCGGAAGGATCCAAGCTGGAGGAGGGAGCATTATGGTTTGGGGAATGTTTTCCTGGCATTCACTGGGTGCACTCATCATTGTGGAAGGCACGCTGGATCAACACAAGTAATTAATTGACCAACTCTGTCAAGACACCTATTTTCACAATAATATCTAGTGTGTCTTTTTTTGTATTTTTACTTAGTTTTAAATTATAGATTTCCAAATACTCCAATGGGTAAACAAATATATTATAATTCTTAACTGAAGCATTTAGATTTAGGTCAACCAAAAATTTTTCACAATTGGTGACTAGAGATATCCGAGTTTTAAGAATACCCTCTTGCCAGGTTTGCATCCAATTTGCTTACTGTAATGCTTTCAGTTTAGCAAGTGTTCAGTTCACTTTCAGTTCAGTTCAGCAAGTGTTAGCACTTTCAGTTTCTTTATCTCTACGGCAATTGGAAGGTTTGACGTATAAGATTGTAGAACTGCTATTAAGGTTGACACAACTGTTCCTGTGACTATTGAGAATGGCCTATTCTGAGTTCTGTATAGGACATCCAAGTTGGTCTGTGCAGCTGAAATCATAATTTTACTGCTATATTTAAGAACTGGTTTTATATAAGTGTTGTACAAGTCTCTTTAAAATAGGTAGTCTTTTTTTAAATCTAGTCACAGTGTTTCAGATATGTTTCGAAAAATTTAATAATTAAATATAATCAAATGAATTCAGAGTAACAGTGTAAAGATGGCTATCACCTGTAGAAAAAATGCAGAAAAGAAAAAGAATAGCATTCTGTTAAAAAAATCTTTAACAATCGAAAATGCAGAACCTATTGAAATTAATAGCTGAATCAAAGTATAATATTATGATGCATTTTTATCTATGTAGCAAGTGTATGATATGCAAAGAATTGTTTAATGACACTTCTCTTCAGGGTCAGGTGATCAAGTTATTACTATATGATATTGCTGCTGTTGAAGCATGGAAAAGTCTTATTATATGTATTAATCATAATTGAATAAAAAACTTTTCATTAACAAAATAATGCCATAAAAACTTAATATTAAAAACAGACAAATAAAAATTTTCTTGGAGATGGTTTATACCAAAGACAGAGATGGAAATACTGTAATGTGTGTAATGATGTGATTGATGGGTTAATGATTTTGAGATTTATGTGTGTTTAAAAAGTATTTTAAGAATTTATTAACTGAATGTTTTAGCTTTTTAAATATTATTTATATTAATTCTTAAATACGAATAATTTTATATTATGCAAAAATATATATCTTCTATAACAAATAAAAATTATTTCTTTTTTTTAGGAGTGTGATGTATCAACATCTCCACAACCTGTGCAAAATAAGCTGACCAGTCAATCAGTATGTAACAAAATTAATTTTTTTTTATTTAAGTCAAACTACTTTTTTCTGACCTCAAAAGAATGTCCGATTTTAATTAAAGGATTAAAATGAAAAGAATTTAGATTTCTTGCTCTAAGAAGTAAAAATTTAATTTAATTATAAACTTAATTTAATTAAAATTTAATTATTATGCTAATCATTTTTAACATAATAATGATTTTCTTCTCAAAATTTCTTTCAGGAATAAACACAATTTTATAAATTTTACATAATTTTTAGAAATGCATAATACAATATTTACTTTTCTTAGGAGACCTAGGAAAAGGATAAATGATTTGAAGTAATTTTTTTTAGTTGTAAAAATCTTGCATTTATTAAGGATATATATATATATGATACATTTATTTATTTATTTGCTTAGCAATAAGTGTATTCATATTATTTAATGCATAAAGATAAATAATAAAACTAGACTAAAAAATTATTTTACAATTATATTACTGAGTTAATGAATATTGTCTAAATGATGTGGGATGTTTTCTTATGCAATTTAATTAAATAGCATTGATTGTAATTGCTTCTTAACAACATAGATAATTAGAGCTTTTTTGTAAGATAAATCTTGAGTGTTTAAAAATTTCACTAATAAAATGGTTAAAATAATTCTGATCCTAAATTAATATTATAATTCATATTAAAAAGAATACTACATTATTTTAAAAATTTTATTAAAATTTTATTTATTGTATTACAAGAAACAGAAGATTTAAAAATGTACTTTGCATTAACTCTTAAACTTTATAAAGGCATATTGCAGACCATGTTGTTTTATAACTAATATTGTTTAGTTAATTTTTAAGAATTTTATTTCAACAAAGTTATTTAAAAGATATAAATAAATTACTATTTAATCCTAAGCAATTTTGTTGTAAGTAAATATATGATAGCGCTAAGAATTCATCCAAAAATTGTACATCAAAAGAAATAACGTAACTATTAATATTTTTTATATTAACTTGAATTTTATTCCCCTCTCTATTTTTCTTATTACATCTATTGTAAAAAAAAAGTGTAGTTTTTAAATTGTGAATTTCATTAGTTTTTTTGTGATAAAAAATTGTTTTTGATTTGTTTCTTTTATCTTACAATAATATTGTTAACAAAATTATGGAACTTCTGCAATTTTTTTACATCTTGTTACTTCTGTTCTAGTTTAATTTCTTTTGTATATTTTGACTTTTTTAATGTTAAATTCCAACTTAATCAGTTAATATATTCCTGGATAAAAACTCAATGCTAAGTAAAATTTATTTTTTTGCATAGACCAATTGATCAAATTTTTTATTATCCAAAATTTAAGCAACAATAATTCCATATAATGTGTTATTTTGACATACTTTTTACTGTAGACTTTGACAAATAGAAAACTTATAATATAATATTGAGAAGTTATAAACTACAAAGTGGTGCATTGCAAACTGTATGGTAGTACAGATAAAAGTAGCGAAATTGAAATTTTTATTCTAGAAAGGTAATAAAACATAGATGTACAACTAAAGTAATTTTTAAATGTATTTTCCTTTGCTTAAAAGAGCATAATATTTAAAAATAATTTCATAGGTAAAACTGCATCCAAATTTGAATGGTGAACACACTTGTACAAAGTATTTCAGTTTTTTTGTTTGAGCATCAGTGGGTCTCACGCACTAATGTACAGTCCACCAACGGGTGATGAGATTAAGACAGTGCCTTCGGGAAGAACTTTGAAAGATAACTATCCTGCATTTACGTGTCATATGGAAAAATCTAAAATATTTCCACTTGGCAAATTGACTATCGATGCAAAATGCTTTTAACATTTTGTCACAATCGCCTTTGGGTCACCTTGTTTGTGAAAGCAGTGATTATACAACAATGCCACCAATGGATTCGTACCTCGGACCTCTTGCATGTTAGCTGCTGACATTTCTACGAGTCAGGCAAGCATTTTAGTATTATCTCAAAAAACAATTCATCTTATTTTTCCTTACCAGCAAGTTCCAGTCATGTTTTGAAAGGTTGTGAATTTTTTGATACTTGATCAAAAACCAACTGAATCAGGAGTAGTGATTTTACTCTGAAAGTTACTCTGTTATAATGAAATTTTCCTTTACATCCTTTTTATCCTTTACTAAAATCTTATCTTTTATCCTTTACTAAATCCTTATTATTGCGAAGTTTCTTCATACTTTTAAGTGTAAGAAATGCTCACTAATGTTTACAGGCTAGGTATAAATGTAAAAGTGTTTGCTCAGCAGAGATGGTTAAGACAAACTATTACAATTCATAGTCAATTCAAGTAGTGAAGTTCACTTGCAGGCTTTCCCTCTGGAAATTGTGTATAATTTGTGAAATAAAGTTATAAAGTTTCTGATTTTTAAACAGTTTTTCAATTTTTTGGTGAAAAGGCAACTTCTTATGAGTTTAGGAATTTTTGAATTTGATAAAATGTCTTGATAAGATATGACTGTTGCTTAGCTCCATACAAAGAAACTTGTGAACAATTATCTAAAATAAATAACTATAAATGGTAGATTTCACACAAAAAGTAGAGTATTAAATTCAATTTACTGGGGAAAACTCAGAAGCAAATTATATTTTCCTAAATAAAATGTCCTGATTTTTATAGTATTTATTGAAAGAAAAATTTATAATTCGTATATTTTTGATCAATTTTTATAAGCATTTCTATTTTCTTTATGTTGTGAATGTAAAATTACATTTTTTTTTTCAATTAGTCTTTTGCTACTTAATAAACAGCAATTTTTTTGGTATCCAACCTTCTTTTTAGTTCAATAATCCCTAATTGAAATTGTACATATCAGTAGGCAATGAAAAATTGCAGTATGATTGATTATTTTTATTGTGATATTAATTGAATTTTTAATGATAAGTTGGAATCATAAGTTTGAGTATCTGAAAGTTAGTTTTAACTAAAATAAATAAAATACTCTATCATTATGGGAATTACTCAAACCTATTGTACATTAATTTCTGTTTTTTAAAATATTATGTTTATTTTTTTCTCGCAAGCAATTTTTTAAAATTGAAAACATTCATTTTAAAGTGACGCTGTATTATGAGAAGTTACTATACTAATTCATTTTTTTTATAACATAATATTTTTCAGAAATCTAAAAAAGCTAATATCCCATTACCTGTAAAAAATATTTTATAACAATATGATTTTCACAATTTAGTTTTAATGTTTTTGTTTGTTTATTAATTATATGTGCTCTTTAATTTAATTTTATTAATTTACTGTCTTACCCCTTCTCTATAATATGAACCATTGTCTTACAGTTTATTCTGTTTTCTTTAAAGAAATTCTTTGTGTAAATAATTTTATTATTTAATTTTATATCTTTTTTTAAATACAATATTTATATTCATTATTTTATAAATGTTTTTATAGCTTACTTTTTAAAAATTTATGATGCAGAAAGGGTTTTAAAAATATTTGTTTTAATTGTTACAAATGCCAATTTATAGTTATTTTTTTAAAATATTTTTTTTTAAAGATGCCACCCCAAAAAACTCCTGTTTTAGCTAATAAAGTGTCTCCTCAAATACCTATTCGACAACCAGTTAAAAAGGTTGAGTACTAAAATTTTGATTCTTTATCTTTAATTTTTTTTATTTTAAAACAGAAGCTGCTTTTTAAATGTTATGTTTGTTTAATTTTATTTATTTATATTTTATAAAAGATTACATAAAATAGCTTATTCCTTTTTTAAAGAGAATTAAAGCATTGGTATCTATACTACTAATGTTAATTTGTAATAATTAATTGCTTACAAATTTTTTTTTCAATTTGATTTTCTATTTATATAAATACTATAAAAGTAACATTTCTATTATTTATGTATTGCTTATTTCATAATTGCCATTGTTAAAGTATAAAAGATTAAAGAAAAAAGTGGGTAAATTTGATTTTTTTTAATTATGAAGATTTTCAATAAATTCAAAGGGAAAAAACATCATTATTAAAAATAAATTATAACTAAAACTAGTAAACATATTTTATGTTTAAAATAATTTTGTATTATATTATTTCAATTATTTAATACAAAATAATGTGAAATTAAATGTGTGTGTAAAAGCCAAAATAATGTGTAATAAGCCTAATGTGAAATTTATAAATGATAACTAAAGTAAAAACATTGAATTAATTCTAGTTCAGTTTTTATAGCAGCCATGCATTATAATGATTCTAATTTTTCATCTAATAATTATGCTTTTTAATTTCTTTTGGCTGAAAAAAAATTGATTTATAATTATATATTGGCTTAAAGACAATTGTACATTTAATAGATTTTATAGCAGTGTTTTATAATTGCATTTTATCCTTACAACTATAACAGTTTGATAATTTTTCTTGATAAATGATCTTTTTTTATCTAAAATGAAGTTTGTTTCTTTTTTATATATTTTTCATTATTTTAATGAAATCATACTGTACTGATTCTGATACGTGCTTGTACAAAATGTCAAATAGCTTGCAAAACGTACCTAACAACAGCTCCACATTTTTAAAATTAGTCAAATAGCTGATATCAAATTAATTTGTTCAACATATACAATATTTGATGTTGGGTGAGGTGGGTCACAAGCAAATAAATGGAGGGTAAGGGACTGTACATTTCTCAATTAGAGGTAGACTATGATTTTCTATTTTAGTCTATAGAAATTATTCTGTCCATTTCTTTTCTTATAGTCGTAATTGAACTTACTCATCAAGTCTTGTTGCATTGAATTTGCACAATATATGTACTTCATGCAAGAAATAAATTCAACTGCATATCATTACTGTGACAAACATACTTTCTTTTTTTACGTATAATTTAATCAGATAGTTTTAAAATAATATTTTGATTTGTGATATTTCTCAGTTTTGTTTTTGCCCCTTCAAACTATTTATTTTGGCAATAATGTAAATATCATTTCATATTATTATTCTTAATTTCTTAGCCTAATATAGTTCTTTTAATTTAATTTTCTTTATTTTTAATATAGCTTGATGGGCCAAAAACAGTTCCAATACCAAATATTAATAATCGACCAAGAACAGCAATTGCAACTTCCAGCACTCCCCGATTCATTGCGCCAAATGTCACTATAGTGTGTATTTGAAAAAAAAAAAAAAAAAATTACTTTCTGTTTTTGCATGTTTTTAAATATTTATTGTGAATAAGGAATTTATTTTTGTCATTTTGCATGTATTGTGTATTTATTTTATATTAGTGTCTAATATGTGTTAATTTAAATGAAGTAAATAAATTTTTTATAATTACATTTTCTTTTGTCAAGTAATAATTTCTCATTACAATTTATGCAAAAATAACTTGCAGAATAGTAATTTATTATTCTTTTAAAATTTTTTTAGTTGCATTTTAAATTTTTTAATATTGAAATAATATTTTATTTTATTGTTTTAGTTACCTGCATATTTATTTTGTTAATAGGATTTAAATATTGTTTATTTTAATTTTTTCTACATTAGATCTTGTTTTACATTTTTTGTTTTAAAAATTAATGATATAATTAGCAGTATATCTGTTCTTAGTATCAGAATAGGGGAAAAAAAAAAAAAATTCTTCTACTACCAAGTTAATTCTTTATTATTGCATACAGTAAAAAATATGGGGGGGGGGGATTCGGATGACCAAGTGACTGGCGCTCTGGCGTTCATTACCACAGGTGTCGGATTCGAGTCGCGGTAGTGCTATGAATGTTTGTAGTGGTTCATAATCCACTTTAAACCGTAGGTCCCGGTCTAGTATGTGTTGTGGGGGTAGTGTTACTTGCTTCCATAGCATATCTTCAAGCTACACGTGCCCCCTGGCTAGTGCTAAATGAGTAACAGCGGTGCAGCCCTTGCTTATGGCATGAAGATTGTTTCTGTATTGCCAACTGCATTTAAACGAAACGTTAAAAAATATATTAATTCTTGCCAGTTTTTCATTCTATTTACGCATCTTGGCTTATCAAAACTTATTAAAATATAGAAGTTTGAATATTTTAATTGTATTAGTATAAATAATTTTAATTAAATTTTTAAATTTTAATAAAAATAAAATTCAAGTTTTTTATTTTCAATAAATAAGAAGTTAGAATTATTAAGTCTTTTAAAAATATATTTTGATGCAAAATATAAAATATAAAAGGAAAATCAGAAGAGCCTTCTTCCAATGAATAACAAAGTCATTCAAGAAAAGTAATAAGCCTGATTCAAATCTGTTCATTTCATTCCATGTTTTTCTTATGGAAGCATAATTTTTATTAATATATGTTTAAAATTATATTTGGGAAATTAATATAAGATAATTTAATTTTGTTTAAATTTTTTACTCCATTGCATAATTTTAAAATATGATAATTATTTATTGAAAAGAAGAAAAATTTTGCTATTTTAAAGGTTGTCTAAAATAATGAAAACATTGAATTAAGATAAGTGTTTTTAGTGTTAACAATATAAAAAAAATGATACAGCTTTTTCTGTAAAATCTTATTCTTAAATGCCCAGCTTTATTTTTAATTTTATTATAAATAATTGTTATCTTTAAATCCATATGAATGTAATATAAGTGATCTAACAGATTTTAAACACAAGTAAATTGATGGTGCTGATCAATTTAACAATGCTTCAGTTGCAAAGTTATTGGCCATATTAAGGGATACAGTTTAGAAAGTCTTTACACTATTAAAAGCCTCTGACAAAATATCAAATGTAAGCCAATTTGGGGAAAGAAATGAAAACTTTGTAAAAGGCAATATTGCATTAAAAGATTATTTCTATCTTGAACAAGTGAGACAAAAGAGATGCCCAACTTAATCTTTTGTGCATAACTCAGTTCCAGCTCATGCAATGAGAAATGAATTTTATAAAAATGTTTATCACCACTACTATTTAATTATCTTTAGTACCAAAAAATGTAAGATCTGCACTACAATTGTATCAATTCATAAACTTGGAATTTTCAACTGTAAAAACAATATTTTTCAATGAATCTCCTGTTTCTACTTCAGGGAGATTTACATTTTGAGAAATGAGCTTTAAAAATTGATTAGCTTATAACACAGATGTTTCCCAGAGTTAAACATTGTGGGGATTCTGTAATGCTTTAGACAGTCCTATTATTATCTAACTAAGTTTGAATAAATAGCATATTTTATGGGATAACTTCAATTCAACGATGTAGATCTTATTTCCATTAAGGAATTGAATCATTCATAATAATAATTCTGCAATTAAAAAATTAAGCCAAAGCTGTAAATGATTATAGTTTGACCAAATATACTTTACAATTCTCCAATGTAAGTATCAATAAGCTATTAAGGTTGGTTAGGAAAGAAAGAGTGAAACCATATCTTCTCCACTTTCTTTTAAGAGAGAAATGGTGTAGCATATTATCCTGACTTATGTCTATTCTTAGAAGGATTTAAGTTGTTATAAAAGAAAAATGTGCTCCTGTACCATTAGAAGCAGAATGCTACATTCTACAATGTATTTATTGATTTTAAACAACTTTTTCTTTTTTATTAAAATGAATATTACTTACATTGCAGGGCTTCAATTAAAAAAGATTTAATTTTGATACCTATTTTTAAATGCTATTCTTAACTTCTGAATTTTTTTAGGCCCCTAATTTATTACTTTTTTTAACAACAGGTTCTGAATAGTTGAGAAATGTTTCATCGCTAAAATTTATTTCACTTTTAATTACTGTTGGAGGAAAATTGTGCCAGTAAAATTCACTAAGTTTGTTAAGAAATTTACATTATAAATGCACACTAATATAAAAAAAACCTAAATTTATTCATTCATTGAATTTTGCTTCAAAGCCTTGTTGGATTAATACATAGCATATATATATAATGTCAGTAGTCGGATACTTTTTATGCTAGGTTTTCTCTTTAAAAGTATTTTTCTTTAGATCAAGTTTTAGGAAAAATGAATTTCATTTGTAAACTTATGCTAAATTTTGTAATCTTTATCCAAATACTATTAAATTTAACTGACTACATAGTAGAAAATAAAAATAATTGCTGCATAAAAGATATATATGCATATTAGAGGTTTTACTCCAATATCATATAAATTTAATTTAAAAAAAATAAAATTATTAACTAGTAAATGGACTGCCACAACCAATTGGAATGCATAGGCAGAACAAATTGAGCTGTCAATTGAAGCTGCAGTCATGTTATGGTCAGTTAGGAATCATATCTTGCATTGTGATTCCCATTCCATATGCCCTATTTTAAGCATACTGCTTTCTTTTGGGCACTTTGAATAAACTGACTGGAGGTCTAAATAGAATGCAATTATATTCTAAGATGAGTGTCATTACTGTATTGGTGGTTTTGATAGCTAGGTCTTTGTACAAAGGAGATCTCAGGAAAGGCATTTACTGAGTACTTTTTGACATAAATGTTAGCTACCCAGCTCTATGCATGGTTTCGGGAAGAATTTCATATGACAAGACTTGACGTTTTTTGTTTTTAATGTGTATGTTAAGAAATTAAGTACACCAAGTAAGAGAAATTCTCAATTTGTAATTTTGTTGATTAAAACTATTCTTATATTTTTAAATTCTCTATTTTATTATTATTAAACTTAACCAAGGTTCTAAATTTAGATTCTAATTGTATTGTGCTTTCTATAAATTCTTTTCTGTTGTCTTCTGACATGGGAGTTATAATAAGAGATTATTATGCATATATGGGTATGTATTTTCATATGTTTTGCAAAATGATGAAATTTTTTTCATTTGAAACATTTTTATTATATATATATATTGAAATTTGTCTTAAGAAATTTATTTTTATGTATTTTTTGCATGAAATAATAATTATATATTATTTGTTTACAGACAGGAAGAGCAGTTATCCCAGCTCCTATTAATGTTCCTCCTCATGTTTTTGTACCCCAGGCTCCAGTAAATATTCCAAAAGCTGCTTCAAATCAAAATAAAAATCAGATTATTGATTTAACTGATGATGAGCCAGCGAAGAATGTAGTACCAGTTTCAACTACTGGTTAGTTACTTAGATTATTTTAAAATTTATTTGTTTAAGCCATATTTATACCAAGGCATTGAATGATGAGGCAGTTTATAGTTTACAAACTATCAGTTAAACATTTTATGCTCTAGTTAATTCGATATAACACATTATTCATTATTGAAAAGTGTTTTAATGTGAAAACTTTAAAAACATCATAAATAAAAAACAAAAACATAAATGCTTCAAATGAAAAATGGTAACAAATATAAACAACAATAATTACTGATCAATAATTAATGTTAATGAATTAAATTATAGTTATAATAATTATTAGTTAATTAACAAATGATGTCCATTTGAAATGGAATATTAAAAATGAACTTCCTAAGGCGGAAAAGTTTTTCATCTAAATGCACTAATTTTGGATAATTTCTTGTTATTTTTTAACTGTTGAACTGAGTGTTAATTAATTCAGAAAAAGTATTTAGATCTAATCTTTTAGTATAATTTTCTAATGTAATTTTTTCAGTGATTTATTAATACAAAATAAATTACAGAAGATTGTATTTAAAAGTTTGAATTCATTTTAAAGAATAGACATTAATTTTAAGTGTTTAGAAATTGAGCCTTAAAAAATGAATAGCTTTTTCTAGATCTTACTTTTAAGTAAAATAAAATTGTTAGATATTTCCCAAATTGCTTTAAATTAATTTTAAACAGGAATAATTATGTGTTTCATATAATCACCAAAATTAATCAATATTGTGGCAGTTTATTATTTCTTGAAATAATATACTGTCACAGTAATAATAAACTACTGAAACTGAAAGAAACTGTTTTATTAAATTTAAATTGCATTATACAAGTCCACAATATATTGATTGAATAACTAATAAGGCGATATCAAATCAATTGAAAAACATTTTATTTCTTCAAGCACCAATTTGATGGTGTTTATGTTATAAATATTATAATCATCATCATTTAAAAATACCAATGTACCATGCATTATTGCTTATTTGTAATTTGTTTATTCATTGTACTAAATTATCCAAACCTTAAAAAATATCTTCCTTCACTAAATAATTGCATTTTACTATCACAGGATTGATCACATTGCTTATTACAATGTAATCATAATGTCAAATTAAAAATTCTTGTTACTGACTGTTGTTCTTCATGTTTATAATTGTAACTTTTATTCTCTTAATTTAAACACACTTCTCGAATAACATATGTTTATCTAACCAATGTTGAGCACATTCTATGCAGCATGTTTTATTATAATTCCATTGGTGAAAAAGTACCTATTAGCTGACCCTTTTGCCCCTTAACCCTTTTAAAACATTTATTAAAATCCTTACATTTTACAAAATGTTAAACTTTGATTGTTTTAATTTAAAAATTAATACCAAATTGCATTTTATCACTTACTTGCTTGCTAATAAAATACTACTCTTTATTATAAATATCATTTCTGCCTTTTTAAAAATATATTACTTAATAACTAAGAATGACTATTCTGATAAATAGATTGAAATCTTTGCTTTTTAAAATACTGAGGACAAAATGCTATTGACTATTCTATTTCTAGTTTTATGGACAAGATGAGGGGGAGGACTTATATAAAATCCATTAAAGATAAGCAAGCATATTCAAAGTCACATATATTTTTTTAAAATTATTTTTATACTTTTTTCCTATAATTTGCTCCTCTGTTGTGTTACACAAAATATTGTATATTATGTCACTAATTTTTATTTATTTCAGTTGAAAATTATATTTGGAATGTTTGAACTTATTGCATATTTTTTATTTTATTCTTTAATAGTCATCACAATCCCATCTAATCCACTATCAAAAGTCAGTGTTGCCGGAAGTAATCAGAATGTTCTGTTTCCAATATCTGGTGTTATTCAAATGGTGCCTTCTGCAACAAAAAATAATCCACATTTTGCTCTCAGCAATCCTGTACAAGTTCAACAGGTGCAACGACAAACTCTGATTCCAACTGTTCCATCTAGTCTTCTGAGACCAAGAACTGTAGCATATTTCTTACCTACACAAAACTCAGGACAAATAAGTGCTGTTCCAAGAGGTAGCATACCGGTTTCAAATCTTGTGCCAGGTACCAATCAAAGACTGTCAACAGTGTTTGTTCGTGTTACAAATCCAGGTAATAACTGAAAGATTCTTTTTCCTGTACAGTACATCCATCAGTAGTACAAGTATTACTTAATTAGTACATATTAATTATTTCACATACCTCCTCAAATTGTTGAGGCCTGATGGCCAATTGGTTGGTGTTCTGGCCTTTGGTACCACAGGTTCGAATCCTAGTGGTGGCATAGACATTTGTTAGTGGTTCAGAATTTTTCAGGCTTCAAAATGGGGATGTAATGCAGATTATATTCTCACATAAGTAGTATCACTGGAAATGATTTGAAGGAAATTAACTTATGATGTAATGTAGTTGATTAACAAAATTAAATAAAATGTTAATTAAATGCTAACACAAAACTTTTCCATTATGAAACATAGATTTTTAGTGCAATTGATTTAGTATGATGAAATCAGAGTATATATTTGATAAAATGTTGCAGATATAGGGGTACAAATCATTCATTTTATATTTTTGTTTTAAATTGCATTGGGGAGTTATTTTGCAATCAGGAAGGTCTTCAATTCTGAGTTAATTATTTGGAAATAAAATGATTTGATTATATAATTGTTTAAAATTCCATCAAAAGTTTTAACTTGTAAAAATTGTATTCTGTCACATACATAACAATTGTCAACAGATTGTGTGAATCACTTTGCCCTTTATGAACGTCAGGAATGGGAAAACTCACATTTTGCCCAAAGAAATTGAAGTTAAAATTTTTTTTCAGAATTATTTTTCATTTTTCCGGTCTGTATTTCCAAATGGAATCATATAACAGCATTTTCAGTTCTGAAGCAAATACTGCACACATTATCCATTTCCTCATTTCTATAATCTAGATTGGTATGGTGATTGAATCTATGAATTTTTTTGATTGCATTTTCTGTATACATTTTAATTAGATAAGCTGGTTTCTTTTAAGGGCACTTAACAGGTAGTAGTTACATGTCTTTTATCATCATATTGGTTTCTTTCATAACTGACCCCAATCTCATCTATGCATTATGCAATGTAATCTTTTTTCATAGGGCATTCTGGTTTGTCTTCTTCTATTGTTTGAATGTTTTCTGTTAATTTTTCAATTATTTCTCAGTCTCTGCATGTTTTATAAATGTTCTGAGAACTGCTTACGTTTTGCAATGAAGGACTTTATATGGTGTTCTTTTCATCGTAGGGGCTAGGTTCTTTAATAAACAAATTCAAAGTAGCTTATTTCATGTCTTTTGAACAAAAACTGAAATGCAAATAAGGAACTCTCTATCTGAGCCAGATATTGAAACTCATGTGATTTGCCCCATGACAGAGAATTGTCAATGACAAGTGCATTTTGCACTTTCCCTCTAACTCGATAGTGCTCTGTCCTTTGGCACCACAGGCTTCAGGTTCGAATTCTGGTGGTGGCATGGGTGTTTTTGAATAGTTCAGAATACACTTTAAATTGTAGGTTCCAGTCTAATTAACCCAAAGTGTGCACAAAATGACAGTAGAGCGACAAATCAATTGGATGTAATGTCTTTTGGCATTGGATGTAATGTCTAGGAAATATTTTTTTGTGCAGCTGGCAAACACTTAAACAGTTGTCTTGGATGCCTTAAGACAAGCGCTGTACTGACGGTACTCACTTAGTCCTACTCCAGAGGTGTGTATAACTTGAAGATAAGCTGTGGACGCGGAGTAACAATACCGCTGCAACGCTCTACGATCCTATTAGACCAGGACCTACGGTTTAAAGTGGATTCTGAACCACTACAACCATCCAGGGGACCTTGGGACCAATGTCTAGGAAATATTAATTGTTTTATACTTTGTCCCAAAATGCCAAGTATTTTATATAAGGGCTGTTTTTTTATATATTGACATTGTTATGCATACACAAACGCAAATGATCAAATTGCATAAAATATTGACATTTCTGTCACCAATAAAGCTATGAAATTATATTTTGAACCAAAAAATAACTGAAAAACTTTTAACTTTTAGTTTTTTTTTAATATAGTCTTATTTAAGGAGAAAATATATTTTAATTAATAATAAATTGTTTTTGCAGGTCAAATACCATCTTTAAATAGTGTTGTAACTAGTTCTACAAGATTGGTTACCAGCAATTTTAGAAATCTTGCCACTCCATCAGCATCAGATCTTGTTTTCTTGACCAATAAGCAGAGGGTAACTTGTTTAGTTTTGATTTTTTTTAATGAATATATTGAATAATGAATTTTAACAATTTTTTATTCAAAATATTTCTTTCCCATTTAATCAAATTTTTATAATATCTTTAAAAAAGTGAATAAAGGACTTTTATTCACATCAGTAAAATTTTCAATACTTGGTAATAATGCCCATCTAGTTTGTTGGGAAAAAAAAATCTGATTAATTGTCTAGAATTTGTGAAGCTTCATTACTTAAGTACACTTTAGTATGTTTTGAAAAAAAGTTTTGAAGGTATGCTCTCTAATAATTTTCTGAATTTTATTATATCTTTTTGTTTTTGATTTAAGTAGTATAGTGCGTAACTCAATATCTATTTTGCTTTGTGTAAGTGTGAGCTGATTTGATGTAATTTGGGATTTTTCAATAATTATAACAGCAGATGAGCATTACATAAGCATTATATACATATTCTTATACACAAGCCTTATTTTTTTAATATATTCAAATTATTATTAAAAGATGTTGATTTTATAAATAAAAAATTATTAAATTTATTTTTTTTTGTAATTAATTTTATTATTCAACTCAAAACAAAGTAAATAATAATCAGATAAAAAAAATGTTATTATTGAAAAAATATTTGATTTTATAAAAGGTGAATTGCAAATTATGTATGTTCTAATTTTTACTGTATTCCAACAATGGTGGTTGTATTCTGAAATTTCAGATAATTCCAAAAATTTTGAAATTGCACATTTCATAATTTTTTAAAAAAATTATTTGAAAAAATATTTTTATGAAAATGTTTCTATTTCTGTTTATGGAGAAAAAAAATTCTTATAGAAGCATATATTGATGTAAAATGGACATCTTTGAGAAATTTTATGCTGGAGGTTTAGTTAACATTCTAAACTTACCACTGAAACTTTTAGATTGACCACAATCACTCCTACTGTAGTCTTAATCTAAGCCAAGATTTTGTATTTCTCACTCAAAAAAAAAAAAAAAAGAAAAAAAAAGTTGTTTACTCTATATAGTTTTGTAAATTTCTCTCATTAGTGTTACATTATGTATAAAGAATATGGGAATTGGATATAAAAATTAACAAAAAGAAAAGATATAAATTTAAAAAATATAATGTTGAATAAAGAGCAAATGTAATTTTATGTAGAAATCTCTTCTTTAATAAGAAACTTGTAAACAGTCAATCCTCTTGAAAGCATTATCTTCATACTTTGCTATAGAGGGTGCCAGTTTTTTTAAATATAAAAATTGTATAAAACCTTTTATGACAAAGCATGAGTGGACTCTATATTGGAATTAGAAGCTGATTCATATTATGATTTATTATAATATATATTTATATTAACCTTTTTTCTGCTGCAGCACCCAGCACCACTTCCACCTGTTCCTGCATTCAACCTTAATCCAAGAGATAAGCGTGTTCCACCAAAACCACGATTGAAAGGCTCCTCAGCTCCTAGTGGTTTGTTTTTGAAAATGTTTATTATTAATGGCTGGTGAACAATTATTATGTGTTCATAAACTTTTTTCTTTATATGTAAAAACCAGAGGTGGAGAATCATCCAAAAAATTTTAGACTCAGATACCTGAGTTGGATTTTTTATATAAACTCCAACTAAACAGTTGACTCTTTTCTTTAATTTTACTTACTATGGTCTTTACTAATAGATTTAGAAGAATCTGTGAAATAAATTCAATGATTTTCATTGTACTCGTATATCTATAAAAACAGTTTTTTCCATTAAGTATTGTTTTCAACTTAATAGAT
The DNA here is from genome assembly GCA_021605075.1 of Caerostris darwini. Classification (NCBI taxonomy): domain Eukaryota; kingdom Metazoa; phylum Arthropoda; class Arachnida; order Araneae; family Araneidae; genus Caerostris; species Caerostris darwini. Next base: position 75,367 of record BPLQ01004695.1, read on the forward strand.
GTAGTTTTGGCACACAGTTAAAATTCTTTCTTATACTCCCAATTTGCTTACAAAAAATACATATAACCTATAGAAATGAAACTATGCCAACGGCCGTACCATGCTGAATATACCGGTTCTCGTTAGATCACCGAAGTTAAGCATCATTGGGCGCGGTCAGTACTTGGGTGGGTTACCACCTGGGAACACTGCGTGCCGTTGGCAAATTTGGGACCTGAATGGCCGAGTGTCTAGCGCTCTGGCGCTCGGTGCCACAGGTTTCGGGTTCGAATCCCGGCGGTGCCATGGATGTTTGTAGTGGTTCGGAATCCACTTTAAGCCGTAGGTCCCGGTCTTCTATGACTGTAAGAGCGTCACGGAGCAAAAGTCAGACTTCTACCTACGGGTGCTCCATCACAACAGAAGCTGCTTCCTTCCCCTTCAATCATGAATCCATATGGGCTCGTGGGCTTGGCCAGCCAAGTGGGATAAGAAACAACAACAACAGAAATGAAACTATACAATTGGTAATGTAGTACAGGGTGACAACAGAACCTGGAAGTCAGAAAAATCAGGAAATTTTATCGCTCTAGAAAAGCCAAAGAAATTCATAAAAATATCTAAAACTCAGGAAAAATTGCTGACCTTAGCTTTTTGCGGCAAGTATACGCACGATTGGCGATTTTGTAGGATTGCCACGAAAGCAATCACGCGTGCTATCGCCGATTAAGTATACGCGCAAATGGCAATTTTGTAGCCAAACATGCTTACCAACTCGGATTGTTAGCCATTTTATGGCAAATTTAGTTCCGCTTTTTTTAAAATTTTTTTTTATGATGGTTTATGATTTTTCTCATTTTTTTAACTTGCCTTTAACTAATGTGTATGTTGCGTTTGTTTGTGCTCCGTTGTACTCATGCTATTGTTTAAGCCAATTTAGAAAAGTAAGGATTTTAATATGTTTTTTAGTATTTTATTTTATTATTATTATTAATTGTGTATTTAGCCGAAATTCATTCTTTAAGCCTGATTTCACAATCCTTTAGAATCTGCATTGTTTGGTATTTCTTACTTATGCATTTAATTATTGAATATTAAGTAATGAAATATTATTTATGCATATTTGAATTTTTTATTTATGTATATTTGGGTATTATGCCTAAATTATTTAATCAAGTATCTTTTAGCTTATACGTTATACATTATTGAGAAAATAAACTTGTTTATCTTCCTCCAAAAAGGAACGTTAACTTTCTTTTTCTAACTTTATAAATGAACTATATTGTTAATTTATTAATCATTATTCATTTTTATTTTCAGGTATTGTTCTGTCTTGGGATATGACCTTAACATCAGAGCATGCCACCATAGCAAGTTATAATCTGTTTGCTTATCAAGAAAGCAATGTTCTTCCTTTGTCATCTCCTTGGAAGAAAGTTGGTGATGTTAAAGCATTACCTTTACCCATGGCATGTACATTAACTCAATTTGTTGAGGGTAATAAGTATCATTTTAGTGTTCTAGCTATTGATGAACAGAATCGTTGTGGACCTTACAGTAATGTTGTCACCATGGTGTATAATACACAAGAAGGCAATAAATCTACAAGGACATAATCTTCATGCTTGATTTTTGAACATCTGTTTGTTTTTTATCTAAAACTTGATAAGCATTTGTTGCTACTTTTGGACATTTAATTTAACCTGAAAGATTTGGTTTTGTTACGTTTTTAAAATATTCAAGTTTAATTAATTGGAATTCAAACAGTAAGATTTTAACTGTTTAAAATGTTGATTTATAAAATTATCATCATTTTATATTTTGAATGCTGCATGAATATACTTGTATAAATGTATAAAACAGCACACACCAGTGTTTTTCATCCTTTTTTATTTCATAGCACTCTTGATCATGTAATTTAAACTTGATTATGAATTAAATTATAATGATTAAATAAGTATATTTTTTATTGCTTACTTATTAGTACAAAACAAATTAGGATAATTTTGTGTTTATTTTGCTCTGTATATTTCATTTGATGGGAGTTTCAGTTTCAAGTTTCTTTTAATAACTTTCTTCTTAAGGGTGAATTTTAGGCATATTCACTAAAGTTCTTTTAATTATGATCAATTTACATTTTTCATAGTGCAGGAAAACTTTCCACAAATATCCCATTGAAAGTAGAAGTTTTTTTTATTGTAATTTTTAAAATTAAAACCTATTATTAAATAACATATAAACATGACATTCTGTGCAAACCAGAATATTATAAGAATAGTATAAACTTGGAATGTAAATTATGTTTATTCCCACAAATATTGAGCTAAAAATGAGCAAAATCTGATATAAGCATAATTCAAATATTCTGTTAAAAAAATCACTCAATAACAGTAACAAATAATGTAAACAACTTACCTTTTCCTTGATTTCTGGAAGTTATGGAAATAAATAAGTAACAAAACTTCGAAACACAAAGTTTACACTACTTATTTTTCAAGTGATGACATCAGTACCAACTGTTGCATTAAAAATATTTAGTTTTTACAATGTTTTAAATTCATTTGAAATTCACATGGCCACAGCTGATGCTTGTTTACAACTTTTCTGTCCGACCCAACACTCTGTATGCTTTGGATTATTTTCAAAAATAATTTATTTTATAGATTTTTACAAAATTTTGGGGTACACCAATGTTCTTTTCATGATACACTGGTTGTAAATCATTGGTATATATTATATATGCTTTCCAAATAAATTCACATATTTTTTTTATTCATTCTTTTAAATGTATTATATATATTGCTATTCACTTGTATCTTTGTAAATATATTATGCTCTTCACATGAATTTATGCCACTATTTAGATATAAATGTATGTTGAAAAAATTAAGTATATTTTTCATGGGTGATTGTTGTTAAGTTTCTTACTAATTGCTTAAGACAATTTTTTGTTTTTGAAAATTGTTATATTGCATTAATAATAAAGTAGATTAGTTAAAAAAAAAAAATGCCTATTTTGAGTACTTACTTTTTAATTTAATTGAATTTACCAATTAAATACTTAATTTGGCTTAGTTGTGATTTTTTAATGAATTTAAATCTCTATAAAAAATTATTTTAAATGAAAGTTATGTTTTCTAACACAAAAACACATATATCTTCTTAGAACACTATTGCTGCTATTTTTATTGAGAGTAATGATAATAAAAATATGGCTTGACATCCCTTTTTTAATTTGTTACTTTAAAAATTAAGTTTTTGAAGCAACAAATAACAGTCTGGTAAATATTTCACTAATAGGCCACTACAATATTCTTTATAAAGCATAAAGGGAAGATATAATTTTCAACTCCCAGCATAAAAAAAAGTTAAGTTGTATATTTTTTTAGATTTAGGGTGAAGGTGAATTATTAAGAAACTGGTGCACAATAATTAAGAATATTGTATGCTACAATGAAAATGTTGGCAATCTTTGAAAGAAAAGTGCTACGAACTATTTTTAGTGGTATCAATGACAATGGATATTGGCGAAGAAGATACAATTTTGAACTTTACAAACTTTTTAGAGATATTGACATTCTAAAATTTATTAAACTGAATAGAATGAGATGGGCCGGTCATCTCATGAGAATGGAAAGTGGAAGAGCTGCTTTGAGGGAATTCAATGTAACCCCTTTTGGGCAGCGACCAAGGGGAAGACCAAAAAAGAGATGGGTCGACTGTTTAGACTCTGATTTTAATGTTATTAAGATAAAAAACTGGAGGTCCACGGCCAAGAGGAGAACAGCCTGGCTGGATCTTTTAAAGAAGGCCAAGGCCCACAATGGGCTGTCGAGCCAGTTATGATGATGTATGCTACAATTGGATAGTTTTTATAAGTTCGGAAAAGATTGTTCTTATAATTAAGATGAAAAAAATTAAAGCTTTTTTTTATCGACTCTTAAAAAGATGTTAATGTTAAAATATATGTTAAATTACAGTTATTTGCAACAATTAGGTCTAAGATTATTAAACATTCTTCATCAGAGAAGAGAAGTAAAAAAGTAATTGAGATTGCAATAAAAATTCATCTTGGAATGAAGCCCAGCGATATTCAACAGAAAAGGGATTGTAACGTCTCGGCCTATATCAGACCTATAATGGCTTCAAGAAGAAAGTCCCTTTACAGTTCATAGGAACACTTTAATTTTTATTTACAAGCATTATATATATATATAAATATTTATTTCCAATGGCAGATTATGAACTGTTACAGCAAAAAAAGAACAACAACAACAAAATAATACAACAAAACATGCTGAAACAGAGTTCATTAATCTAACAATAATGCCAAGTTGCAGATCTTTTAGCCACTAAAAAGTGTTACCAGGTGCACCACGGGGAGGTAGATCTTCTGCGCACCCATATATACAAATAATGAATCTTGATTATTATACAAAGAAATAAAAATTTAAAATAGAAATTTTATCACAAGTGCAGTTCACTCCAAAATTTCCTCTGAAAATCCGTAGATTTTCAGAGTTCTCGAGTCTACGTCGAATCTCATTGCCTGATCTGCGCCAAACTTTAATTATCACACTGCATGATACACGAAACCACAAGGGGCTCACTTTGGAAACGGGCAGAATCTCCGACCTGTTCAATCACTTTCAGAAAAAAACAAAAACACTTCTAGTCGACTCGTCGCAGAACTCCTTTCAAAAACCTCCTTTTAAGACAAACCGTCGGGGGTTAGGCGGGGGGGGCGTAGACGTTTTCTCAGTTTGTGATCTATCACCCATCATGATGGAACAACTCATGGTATAGTTCACATTCAATCTAGTTGTTTCGGCCTGCGAAGGTCGCACAGACATTCACTAATTCCTGAGTTTCATTATGATATCGAATATCTGCTATCAGATTTGAGTGACAGGTTGTTCTAATTAGTACAAAACATTAATTGCATATAATATAATTACCTCAATGCTGTTTGTCTGCTGTCTAATTTGAGTGATGGGTTGTTATTATGTACTTGTGAAAAGATATACATTCCTCACTTCTGGGAATGAAATGCCAAACCTCTTGAATGAAGGGGAGAAAAAAAATGTTTCAGGATAAAGGAATGAATTATTGGAAAAGTAACAAAATATCTTAAAATAAGTGCTGAGAAATTACAATATCTACTTCTAGAACAATAGGAAAATGTATTTTTGCAGAAAATATGAAGAATAAAGCAAGTTTGATTTCGTAATTGATATAATGATCACATAACCAGAAAAACTTGTGCAATTATCAACATAAATCTGGAGAAACAATCATATTTGCATTAAAAAAAAAAAAAATGGTATTTCAAAGTATCACGACTGCAGAATCTCGTCATATACAATGATGAAAATAAATTTTCCACGTTTTCAGTATTATTGGTTGATAATAAATTAAGAAAACGTCTTCCTAAAAACACCAACTCCATTGTCAAGAATGGAATTGGTTCGTTTCTTGTTGGGTGCTGCATGTATTAAAAAAAAAAAAAAAAAAAAATTTTGAATTTAGTTCTTATTGATAAATTCATAGACAAGATGAAATTCTTGGAAATGTTTAAAAATAACAAAGTTTTTATGTTTCAATAAGGCATGGAGAATATAGCTTGTAACACAATGGCATTAAGCAAGCGAATTTTTCAATTCCTTCTATTAGCTCACACTTTCCATAGGGCCTGATGGCCGAGTGGCTAGCGCTCTAACGCTTGGTACCACAGGTTTCGGGTTCGATTCCCGGCGGTGCCCTGGATGTTTGTAGTGGTTCGGAATCCACTTTAAACTGTAGGTTTCGGTCTGTTTAGCCTAAAGTGTGCACAAGATGACCGTAGAGCGACAAACAAACATACCAAATCACACTCTCCCTATATATATTTTGTTCAAATTTTCAATCATTAATAAAATACTTTTTATTCATCCACTCAAGTTCAAATACATTTTTTTTTAACTTGCAGTGGATGACACTTGATGTTAATAAGTTTTTTCAAATATTAATTCAGTAATTAAATTTAATTAATTAATTTTATTTTTTCTTAGATTTAAGGTGGTGCATATATCTACCAATAGATAGCGCCAGATAAACTTAAAAAAATGAATGAAAATTATTTGTAAAGGACTTTCTGCAATATACTGAAAAAAAAAATAGGAATTAACTTAAATTTTTTCCTTGTATTACTTGTTTTCCATGATAACTAAATAATTTATTTACATTTTAATAGTTAAAAAAAAAAAAGAAAGGATTAATATTAAATATATAATTTTTGGCTCTTACGAGCTCTGTAGTGTGCAACTCCGGGAGGTCTCATGTTGAATGACAGATTGTAGTGTGCAAGTACGGGTGGCCCCACATTGTGCAGCTGGATTGAAACTGGGTGCGATTAGGTTGAGACTTGAGATACAGACTCAGCTCATAACTCAGCTTTATTTACACGCGCACAAATACTATATACAATTAAAGCTATACAAAATTTAACACATTTAAAGACCAGATTATTATAGATTCGGGGAAGGAATCCACTTCTAAGACAAAAATCTAAGTTCTGCTACACGCAGTATGAGTGAAATATACTTTCTCTCCGGGTGAGAGAAAGTATATTTAAAAAAAAAAAGGTTATTAGTTTGTATTTCCAAAAAAGTAAGTATATTTAATTGATGTAGCCCAATTAATACGCAGGGTTGCGTTAAATATATTTCCTCTCGGGATAAGAGACTATAAATTAAACGTTTCTCAGCGGGAGGGCATGTTGAGCTGTACTTCTTCCTTCGTAAGAGCCTCGATGCCGACTATCTTTCCTGAGCGTCTCAGGGGGTGCTCTTGCCAGTGTGTAGGAGGAATTACGGTTACACTATATATTTATTTGTTTATTCACCTTTGAAAAAAATAAAGGAAAAGGTGAAAAGAAATTTAAACCTTTTTTGATAAGGAAAAAATGAAAGAATATAAAAGTTGATCTTTTTATTTAATATATCATCATCATCCGTGGCGCAACAGCCCATGGTGGGCAAAGGCCGTCTGCTCGCTGGCAGATTTCTAGACAGTGGATGCTTTTCTTTTTTTACGGGGTAGGGTTGTCACCCCTACAGTCAAATTAGACTGGGGCCTACGGTTTAAGAGGGATTCCGAACCACTACAAACATCCATGGTATCGCTGGGACTCGAGCCCGAAACTTGTGGCACCGATCGCCAGATACTCGGCCGTTCAGGCCCATAACACATTTATTAAACCGAAATTTTAAAATTTATTCAAATTCTATTTTACCGCACACTTTTGTCAAAATCAAATTAAATTAAGTACATAAAGAAGTATATCATTATAAGAATCACATTTATACCATGTATTATAATTTCACAAAATATTTTGTTAATCTCATAGAATCATCGTTGCGTATATGCTTCGCATTTTAACATTTGATTAGAATATTTTTTGAACGAATATTGGCTTAAGAACATTGATTAAAAAACATTCTCCTAATAGCAAATCATTGTTCGCGGTTAAAAAAAAATGACCACCTTCATTTTAAAGAACCCGTTATGGAAGTTTCCTTGCATCACATTAATGAATCTAACAAAAAAAAAAAACAGTTGTTTCTTTTTCTTTCACTTTTATTTTTTGATAAACTTAATTAAGGAAGTTAGTTATAAGGAGAAAAAGGAAAAGATGAAAAATAAAATTAAAAAGAACGCATCGAGAATAACAACAAACTAGGACGAAAAAGTTGACAAGCCATCCATATGTTCGAAATTTAGGCTTAGCAGAAAAGTCGTTATGCGATATTTATGATACAAGTTGTGGCAACGTTTTTCATCGCTTTACAAACGAGGCACTTGGGAACAGTTAAGTTTTGATGATCGCAGTTTCGCTGTCAGAGATGTTTTTGCCGTGTACCATCCGTGTATTACTTATAAAAAATAATTAAATGTAATTAGTTTTTGCGAAAGGAGCCATAAATTTTGCTTTCGAGGGTAACTTAAGGTTGTCACTTTTCTCGGAAAAGTGAAGATTATGATATTAGTGGATGTTTTCAAACACGGAAAAGGCTCGAACTAAGCATGAAGTAGCTGTCTCGGGGAAGCACGCTCACATGATCTAAAGCAGGGATGGCCAACCCGCGGCTCATCTTGAATATATGTGCGGCCCGTGAGATTTATCCCATTTTTACAAAATATATTCATTTTATAATAACCAAAGTATTGAAAACCAATGTATTAAAAAATTGCATTATGTGTGCATCCATATATTCAAAAATGAATTGACGAAATTATGAGAAAATATTAACCTTGATTTTAAAATAATATTCTTGCGAATATATGGCAGATATTCCCTGTTTTATTTATGTGTTCACATAATAATTCAATTATATTCTGAGAACTCATGATGCGCTCGCATTTTGGAACATCTGATATAACAGGTTGTAATATGAATATAAAAATGTCTATAGAGGGTCTGAATTTAATATGGGGACATATAATTTTACATGCGGACGCATTTTCAAAGTGGTTTGCAAGATCATTTGGGTTGGCTACCCCTGCTCTAAAGGGTGCCAATTTCGGATTTTACAGAGTGTCTTCGAGGGATAAAGATTAAATGAGTAATCTATAGTGAAAAAAAGATTACGCATTGTTTATTAATTTAATGATACTGATTTCAAGATAATAAACTACTGTTGTTTATCCTTCCCAAAAAATGTTGGCGTTGATGATATTAGGCCATTAAGGAAAGAAGTTTTCAGCAATGGGCATAGTAAAGAAAGGAGTATGACTTTTATTATAGTAACTGTTGTTTGGAACGAACAGACAAGGGGCACTATCTGGAAATTTCGTATTTCCTACTTCTATTCGTCGAATCTAATAGAAAGACTATACCATCCAGCCTACAATTTAATGGGCTTTTACAGGAACTATTCGATGAAGTTTTTGTGTTCGAATACAGCTTCTTGACTAGAAAATCTGAAGGAATTAGCTATCAGGGCTGCTTAAATATATGTAGAAAAGAAGGCCCATTTATAGGGTTGAAAGAGGCTATGGAAGGTTCTTTCTTTCTGCAAGGGTCGTTTCAAAATTAGGGGGAAATTGGATATCGTATAGCTAACCTTTCAAAAATAGAAGATGTCTCCTACTCGCCCATGTCTCCTAGTCAAACGTTTTATTTTTATTACCTCTTTTAAAAACTTAGAGCTATTTCAGCATTAAAAATGCCGGAGTGTAAAAAGTGTGTATAAGATGAAATGCTACAGCACATCTGGTGGCAACTTACAACCAAGGGTATAGCATAAAAACATTCTCCATGTTTTGTCAAACACATACAAAAAAATTTCATCAAAATCGGCCAAGCCATTTAGGAGGAGTTCAGCGACAAACACACGCACATAAGAACTCGATTGCAGCGCCATATATTGGGTCCAATTGCGAATCAAAATCATCCAGGGACCCACTCACACACACAAAAAATTTCATCAAAATTGGTCTAGCCGTTTAGGAGGCGCTCAGTGACAAACACACGTACAAAAGAATTATATCTTTTGTAGCGCAACCTACCGGGTCCAATTGTGAATCTAAATAATCCAGAGACCCCCTCAAACATACACACAAAATTTCATAAAAATTGGTCCAGCCATTTAGGAGGAGTTTAGTGACAAACACACTCACAGAAGAATCAGATTGCAGGTCCAATTGTGAATCTAACCAGGTCCAATTGTAAATTTAAACCATCCAGGAACCCACTCAAACACACACAAAATATTGCATCAAAATTGGTCCAGCCGTTTAGGAGGAGTTCAGTGACAAAAAAATTCACAGAAGAATTATATATATAAAGATATATAAAATACAACAATAGAGTGAGAAATTAGTCGTCGAAGTAGTCATCAAAATCATTAGAAATTAAATATAATATCCCAAAGATAGATTTATAGAGAAAGAAATACATTAAAAACAAAATAAATCGTATTGTATGTGCTAACTACCGTTATTCAGCTAGCTCTTTTTAGTAGATGACAACATCCAAGAATATGGAGAACCTAACATTCTTTCCCTTTACAATTGGTAAGGAATAAAAATAATAAATACACATATTTCAATGAAATTACTTTATTTATTTAAGGGGAATATTAAAATTAGAAGCGATCTTTAATTTTATTTTAACAATAGAATCGATTTATGAATGCAAATAAAATTATAGATTTCCTTTATTCTTCACTCAGTTTTGAATTTTTTCGAATTCTTTGCATTATTAAGAAAAATACTAATTATTTTTTAAAATAAATTTCGATGAGTAAAAACATAATTAATTTTTTTAAAGAAAAATATTAAATTGTTTATCGAATTTTGTTTTGCAAATAAAATTTTAACTTTTTTATTTCTTCTAACAGTTAATTTTCTTTTAGAATTTTTACGGTTGAGCATTTTATAAGAATAAGAATAGTGTTTATTATTCTTAGAATTAGGGAGAATTAAGTGAGGTCAGAATTTAATTAATTGATTCTTTAATAGAATTATTTTGAATTATTTTTTGACATGTTATTTCTAAATTAAACGCGTTATTTAATTGAGAAAAACTTTTTTTTGAATGCAAGCAAATTATACAAATAAATTATTAATTTGAATTTAAAACTATCAAAGAGTGACTTATTTTTTTTAATAAGTTATCTTAATTTCCAGAAAGAAAAAAAAAAAAGATTTGATTATTTTTAAATTTAAATTACCATTTATTTAGGTTAATAAATTTGGAAGATCTATTTCCCCGTGGTGCACCTGGTAACACTTTTTAGTGGATAAACGATCTGCAACTTGGCATTATTGTTAGATTAATGAACTCTGTTTCAGCATGTTTTGTTGTATTTTTTTGTTGTTGTTGTATGTTTTTTTTTTCTTTGTTCCTTTTTTGCTGTAACAGTTCATAATCTGCCATTGGAAATTAAAAAAAAAAATGTTTAATTAAAGGATCATTTACGCTTCAATTCTTGTAGACATGACAGAAGGTGAAATATAGATTACAGCAAATATATACATTTTTATTAGAGATCTGGAGTAATTACGGTTTTTAAATTTATATATTTTCCATCTCAGTAAAAGCAGGTTTGAAAAATCAAGTTTTTAATTAATGCGAAGTAGAATTCAGTGATTTTTAAATATAAGAAAAACCTACGATGTAATTTTAATGTAGAAAAATAATTTACAAAATAGGACAAATGCATAATTAAGATTAATGATTTTGTGTGAATTATTTACTATAGATTAAAAAATATTAACTTCTTACTGTAAATTTATTTTCGTAAAAGTGTAAAGTAAAAAAAAAAAAAAAATTAAATAAAAATAATAAAAAATAATAATAATACAATATAAATAAAAATAATAAATAAAAATAAATAAATACATCAAAGGAATGTTTTTTACAATAGGAGTTTTTTTTAAATAAATAAAACTGTATTTTATTCCTTTCCTTTACTGTAAAATAAATAATTAAAAATAATACAAAATAAATAATTAAATAAAAAAAAAAAAATTCCCCATTAGTTTTTCTGATCAAGGATAGATGGCGCCACAATGTAAACATTTTCTCTGAACGCATCTAAAAATTCGTTAAAATGACACGAAATTTTTAAATGTGTCGAATTGTCCACCTTTACCTCAATGTCTTCCGTGTATTTTATCATTCCCTTCTTTACTTTTGTAATGCCTCTCATTTAAAAAAGGGAGCGCCACCTAACGGGGACTATATTTAGTCTGGTTACCACACTCGGCCATCCTGATTGCTGCTATTCACAGCATTGTACTTAGAGTCAATGCTCAAATCAACGGCTGATTGCAAACAGCAGTAATAGTTGAATCTTTATCTATTATCCTCACCATCATCTATATAGTTTTCTTTCATAATAATACATGTAATTGCTTACAATTTCTGTTAAAGAAATATTCTGAACACAACATTTCTTTTAGCTTTTATCAAAAGGTTATTTATGTCTCAGAATGTATAAAAAGCTTAACTTTGCCAAATATAATACTTTGTGAATAGACTAATTCACGCAAGTTGCTTTAATGAAATATTTCAGCAATTTTTTTTTTTGAAAACACATTCTTTCACTGCACACATTACGTAGAAACACCTATAATTGGCTAAATGTAAATTTCAACATTATTAAAATTAATACAAATTTCAGACATCTTCTGGTTTCGGAATCTGAAGGCTACTTTCGTTTTTAATTTCTTCACAGACATCATTATCCTCTTCTAAAATATAAATTTCTGCTAATTTTTAAGTTTGTTAAAATAACACGATAATATTAATGTAACATTAATTCTATTCTTTCACAAAGCAAAATTGAAACTTTTGTAGCATTTTTTTTTTCTCACGGGAAAAATTTTGACTTTTCATTCCCAGGAGAGAGGAATGCATATTCTTTAACAAGTACATAATAATAACAACCTATCACTCAAATTTGATAGTAGATAAGCAGTGATGTGGATATTTATAAAACATGCAATTAGTGTTTTGTACTTATGAGTACAACCTGCCACTCAAATCTGATAGCATATAATCAGTGTCATGGATAATGAGACTCAGAAAATTAGGAGGAAATATATATATATATATGTAAGGTGCTTGTAAATAAAAATTAAAGTGTTCCCATAAACCTAAAAGTGGCCCTTTTCTTGGAGCCATTATATAGGTCGTGGTCTCTCTCTATACATTTTAAGTTTAATATAGGCCGAGACGTTACAATTGTACATTTCTAGAGGAATTTAGCATGCTTGTTGACAATCACAATCCAATTTATTTGCAATATTTATACATTTACATACATGGCTTCTTTCTTTCCGTCTTTTTCAATATGCATCAATGATTCTTTGTCGCTCATTTACACTCTCCTCGTCATTACGTTACGTGAGATCATAGAGTAGCAATAAAATAGAGCGTGTTCCCCTATTCTAAAGGAAGAGAAAGTTGGGGCAGACATTCAGTCCGGTTACTGCATAAATAACAGTAATTTCGTACTATAGGCGGTTTTGTATCGCCTTTTGGATTCTTTTCCCTGCGCGCCTGTTTATTTAGAAAACATAAACGTGCTTACGAAGATATTCTGAACATTCTGAGAAATGCCTGAAATTCTTCTACCTATTATCTTTAGTAAGCACATAGTTGGGTCTGATGGCCGAGTGATTCGCGTTCTGGAGCTCGGTGCCACAGGCTTATGGTTTAAATCCCGGTAGTTCCATTGATGTGTGTAATGGTTTGGAATCCCCTTTAAACCATAGGTTCCTGTCTAATATGATTGTAAGGCGTAGGACTGACAACCCTATCACCTGTCTTGAAATTTGCCAGCAGGCAGACGGCCTTGGTCCACCATGGGGCTATTGTGCCCCTGAAAGTTAAAGTTAAATGTGTAGTTATAGTTAGATGTGTGACTTGAGAAGAAGAATTATTTTATTGCTACTCTACGACTTGGATCTGGTTGAGAATCGTCAGATTTGATACTTATTAAAAATATGTCGCAAAGAACTTTCATTTCGCCTTCACCTCACGAATTTTTCTGGAATTTGACATTGTTAGGCCATTTCCAACAGTGCTATTATGGCTTGTTTGGGGTTTATTGGGGTTATACCTCTTTGCAAAGGGATTCATTTTGATGCATGCTAGTCGCAATCCAAACTAAAGTCGTATACCAAGCAGACTTTTCTTCGTCCAAATAAGATGAATATAAAGTTGGACTTATTTCAAAACGGACGTATACCGACGTACCACTGTTAAATTATTTTTGATACAATATGCAGATTTGATGCAAGCCATATTTTGATGATTTTTATTGAGTTAGTCTCTTCGTTATACTGTTGAGATTTTCACATAAGCTATTTGGTTCTGATTATGACCAATCAAAAATGAAAGACGCACATGCAGTACGATTTTTTACGCATTAATAAAGCAGGCATTTCTTGCGTGACAAAATTTCTTCTTTTATATATTTTAAAAGAATATGACTTTTTCACTTTGGCCCGTGAATCCACTAAGTTTCTAGTCCGCTTTCGAATCCGAACCATGGTTCAGTGGCAACGTGCGTAATTAACGTGCAGGACGGGCCGAGGTTCGAATCTGTTGGCGTCATTGTTGTAGTCGCTGCTCTTAGAATTGAGGAGACTCGATGGCGATTTTGAAAATGTGGATGAAAAGCCGTTCGCATAAATAGTCGGATACTTGGTGGGAGTTATCTTTTTTTTCCATATGACACGCAAATGCGAGGAAGTACTCTTTAAAAGTCCTCCCGGAAGGCACTGTTGGTGGGCATCAACACACGTCGGTGAGCCGTTTATGGTCCTTATGCTCCACCCTCACTTTTCTAACTGTTAGAGAACTAAAAATCTTTAGATGAGGTATGAAGAGGAAAAAAAGTTTGCTTTAGAGTGAGTTTATATATATAATGAGTTAATTTTGATGAGAATAAATAATATATAAATATAATGAGTTAATTTTGATGAGAAATAAATAAAATATAAGTAAAATGAGTTAATTTTTAAACTGTAAGTCAACTTCCTTTGTATAGGCGTGCCTTATTTGGGAATCTCTAGCTCTAACTATAAATTTGGGATGTCCTATCAAACTTTCTCAAGTATCAACTTTTTTAAAGTAGCCACTGTAATGCCTTTTTACTAAGAATAATTGCTGCTCATCCTTTGGTATTTGAGTTAGAATACCATGCCATCAAGTGGGTGTTTTTCGCAATTATGAATGTTTTTATTGTGTTGATGATTTATTCTTACGAAAGGGGGCGGGCAGGCGGTAATGCTGAAAACCATTCTTGTAGTTTTTTTAGAATTCCAATTTTATCACATCAATTTATATTTTAACTGAATAAAAACTAACCTAAGTAAAATATATAACAATATTTATTGAATTCATGTAACGGCGGATTATATTTTAAAAGCAAATAAATATTCGTTTTGTTCAACACTACTAAAACTTTCATCTCGAAAACAGGTTGTTGATGCTTAATTTGAATTCTAAATATTATTCCTTTGAAATATAGTAACCAAGTATTCATAGTTTCACTTTCAGATAAATACGCGAGAAAGGGAAGGCGAAAGGGGGGTTCTTTTCTGCAGACGATGACAAACCCCGAAGGTCATCGATTACTTTCCCGCCCTTTCTGGAATTAAAGAGTCATCCTTTGATGGCAGCGTTTCATCTTCAAAAGGCACGGACCAAAGGAAAAGAAGAAAGAAGTAACCGGAATACCTTTTGGGGGACATCTCATCCCATGTGGAATTACCGTAAGTGCATTTGTTCCATCTGCCCTGAGTCAGCATTAAAAGTTGTTCTGTATCGCCTCTGTTCCTTTGGAAGGCGCTTTTTGATGCCAGACGCTGGAATCAAGATACTTTAATTTGACTGCAGGTGCATTATGGATCGGCTTTACCAGCATTGTCTCGAATTTATTTAACGACTTTCTTTGAGATATATCTTTGAGGTCTATATATATCTTTTGAGATATTGTGTTTACAAATATGCCAAAAGCATTTTTTGCATGATACTGCATTTTCGATGGTTAACCAGGCAATGGGTGGTTCTTGATATTACAGAAGATATTTAAGAATAAATTTGTTCTTTTTATCCCTCTTTTCTTTTTTGTTAAATTTCAAAAATTTAAATTTTACAAAAAAATTTTCTTAAGCGTAAAAGATTTTATTTTAAGATGAGAATTTAATGAAAATAAAAAAAGATTTAATTGATTTAAATTCAAATAAATACATATGTACTCCTTAAAATTTGTCATAGAAAATTAATACTGCTGTAGATTTGGGTAAACACATTCAAGTAAAATTTAGTTTTCTGATATTGGACTCTTGAAGAAAAGTCTGAATAAATATAACAAGATTTAAAGGTGCATTATGGATCGGCTTTACCAGCATTGTCTCGAATTCCTTTAACGAGTTTCTTCTATGAGATGAGATATTATGTTTACAAATATGCCATAAGCCTTTTTTTGCATGATACTGCATTTCGATGGTTAACCAGGTAACGGAGGTTTTTTGATATACGAATAGCAGATATTTACGTTTTATTAAGGAGATATTTTATTTGTAGATATTTAACCTTAAAACCACAGTAGATATTTACGAATAATTTTGTTCTTTCTATTCCTCTTTTCTCTTTGTTAAATTTCAAAAATTTAAATTTTAAGAAAACATTTTTTTAAGCGTAAAAGATTTTAAATGAGAATTTAATGAAAATAGGGAAAATTAAATTGATTGAAAGTCAAATAAATATATATTTTATTTTTTTAAATTTGTCATAGCAAATTATATTGCTGTAAATTTGAGTAAAAACATTTAAGTACAAACTACCTTTCTTATATTGGACTACTGAAGAAAATTATGAATAAATATAACAGGATTTTAAGACTCTGTTTTCATTATCAAATAATAACCAATGAATAATATTCATTAAAAACTATTCTGCTTATGATTTATGCATAAATTTCTTGGACATATATATATATATATATATATATATATAAAGTAAAGCACACGAAATTTTTCATTAATGTACAAAAAAATTATATAAATCAATTAACAGATATCATCATCATCATCATCAACCCAGACTGGACGAAAGCTTTCTTTTGAAGAGATTTCCATGCATTTCTCTGGCTGACAATTGTCCTCCAATTCTTAACCTTTAGTACAGCAAAATCTTTTTCAATTGCGTCAACTCATCACAACTTGAGTCGTCCTCTTCCTCTTTGTCTCTGGGGCTTTGTCAAGAGAAACTTTTTTACAGGGATTAAATCATTCATTTTAAATATATGAACAGCCCAGTTTAATAAATTGATCTTATTAAATTTTATAATATCTGGGTTTTTATAGCATTTATGAATTTGCGTTTCACTGTCTTCTCCAAAAATCAATTACGCTAACACCTCCAAGAATAGCCCTTAAAGTCTTCCGCTCAAATAGACTCAAATGGGCCTCATCAGATCATGAAAAAATCCAAATTTCAGAGCCATAGTCCAAAATAGGTATAATAAGGGTTTTATATAACAAGAATTTAGTTTTTCTGCTTATGAATTGTGATTTAAATAGATTTCTTAACCCAAAAAAGGCCTTATTGGCAGACACAATTCTGTTTTTTTTTTTATTTCAGATAAGATATTATTTTGACAATTAATTTCTGATCCTAAGGTAGTATTGGGTGTATCCTGATAAACATTTCTTGAGGAAAGCATAAATTAATAGATATAGGAAAATATAATTACTCTTATAAACAAAAACATTAAAATCACTTGCACATTATGCAGATGAAGTTATTTGCGAGGTCATTCAAAGGGAAGGCATAGTTTTCAAGGCTGTGCTCTTTCGAAAAGTAGTTCATGTTTGGCAAGATTATCAAATTTTGACAAAGAACAGATTATGATGGTTAGAAATCATTACAGAAATTGCAATTTTTTCAGCGTTATATTGTAGTCAGTATATATCAGTTACTAATAAACGAGACATCCTGCCGAAAAGGTATTCGCTAGACAAAATGACAAAAAGGGAGAAAAGGTGTTATGAACTTGATTGTGCAGATAGATGGGTTATCAATAGATGTATTGGACTGAACATGTTGGTATGCGCAATTTATCATAAACTTCTTGTTACAGAAGTGCGGAACATATACTATGATTCTTTAATCCAAAGCATGCGCAGAGTCATGCTCTTTGGACTATTGAAGAAACAACTTAACGCACAATTGAATCTCTTTTTGTGTTACATCATGTGGATTGGGGAAGGATAGCTGCATGGACAATTGAGTAATAATAAGGTGAATAGTTAGGTGATAGCTACATGTGCATTGTAGACAATATGCAACATTTTACGTTTCCGAAAACTTTTCAAAACATCTAAATTCGAATCATGGAATCTGAAATATATTCTAATCACGAAATCAT
>BPLQ01004695.1:93288-111291 GCA_021605075.1 Caerostris darwini
TAAATTCGAATCATGGAATCTGAAATATATTCTAATCACGAAATCATTGAAATGATTTAAACTACCCATTCCTATTAATCAACAAATGGTGAAAACGTTTCAAAACATATAAATTCGAATAATAGAATCTGGAATATATTCGAATCACGGAATCATTGAAATGATTTATACACCCAGTACTATTAAACATAAAGTGGTGGAAATTTTTCCGATCTAAATTCGAGTAATGAAATCTGAAATCTGGTATCATAGAATCATCCTTTTTATTCGAACAATGGAATCATTGAAATGATTAAAAGAGCCATTTCTGTAATCATTAAAGGGTGAAAACATTCCCAAAACTTCTAAATAAAAACCGTGTTAAAATAGTGGACAATTAATACTGTATAAATAAATGTATAATTTTAAATATAATAATAGTTCTATGAATAAATATTAAGAACTTTAAATAATATGTGAATTATAAGAACAATTCAATTATATAAGAACAAACAGCATGAAGAGTATTAAGAATAACTTTTTATTTGAAGTGTTTAAGCTTTTTTCATTGTGTCACCTAAAAAAAAAACAAACTAATTTCGAATACAAAATGTTTCTGAGCACTTAAGTTTCTTTAATCCACTGTCTTTATGTTCAAAATGGCTGCATTATTTATTTAGCACAGTGTCAGCTTTCTCGATTTAAATAATCGCTAAATAATAAAAAGAGAAAGCTGAAGATAATTATCGATGACTGCTTCTTAAATACCTCTTTTAGGATGAGAAATTTTTTTATTTATCATCCCGAATACACCATTTTTTTTTTCTAAATCTCGAATACGCCATTTTTTTTGTGTCTCGCGCGTTACCTTTTCTACGTTTTTTCTCCCTTCCTTTTTTCCTTTCATATAAAAACGTTCATCGGCGAAATAATTTTTTTTTTATGTGTCAAAGTCCTTAATTGCGATTTCTTGTTTCAAGTTTATTGGTGAAAGAACGTATTTACGTTTTCTTTTATAAGTGCTCCCGCCATTTTTTTTTTCTAGCTTCAAATATGGATAATGCCTGGGAGGCATCACTTAAAAGAAGAATGTGTTCCAAAAAGAAGGAGGTGTGAATATTGCAATTAAGTGCGAGCATTTCTAACTGTCACTTGTCAATTATTATTTTTTTTTCTTTCTCTCTGTTTTCTCGCCTTTGTCAATTGATGTAATCAATAATCTGAGAAAAACAACATTTCTGCGAGAGGTTTTTATTTGAGGGGAAGAGCAATTTGTGTGGTTAAAACATTTTCTTCCAAGTCTTATGTAGGAAAAAAAAGTTAACTAAATTGGATTACTACATGAATCTATAGAAACAGAAAGGACACCAGAGACAGAAATTCTTAAAAAATCTATTGATAAATGGCATTCTTTACACACATTGCAGTTCTTTCGACACTAAGAAGTTATACTCAATGTTTTTTTTTTCTTTTTGCTTTGATCAGAATTTTTACCGTTTTTTTTACATTTAATGCAGAGTATGCTTTAAAGATGAATTAATTGACCGATAGCGTTGCAGAAAAAGATAGAAGTCTTTCAGTTTACAAAATGTAAGCATGAAAAACGTATTCTAGAATGAATAAAAAAGAATCTGAATTGGCTAGAATACGTGATCATATCCTAAAAAATAATAAAATAAAAATTAAGATGTTGATTAAACCTATTATTTTTTATTTCCTTATATAATAAAATAATAAGTAATTGAAATGAATGAACCAGATGAATTAATAGATCGGAAGCATTGTAGAAAAAGAGAGACTAGCTTAGTTTACAAAATATAAGCATGAAAAACTTATTCTAAGATGAAAAGAAAAAAAAAAGTATCTAAGATGATTAGAATACGCCGTCATAACATAGAAAAATAGTAAAATAAAAACTAAAACGTTGGCTAAACCTAGTATTTTTTTTATTTCATTGTATATGGTAATGGTCATAAAATAAGAACACATATACACTCAGTTGACTGTAAAAACTCAACTCTTTTATTCGAAAACCAAACGCTGTCTGCCCTGGTTACATTTCTTTCTCCTTCTAGACATCTCACGCCCACAAAGACGGGGGATGAAGACGGAAGGGGATGTTTATATCCTCTGACGCCAGCTTACATTCTGATTTTTTTTTTACATATTATGCACGTGGAGCTATTTATCCACGAGGAATGAATGAATGAATCAAATGAATTAATAGATAAAAAGTAGCGTAGAAAAAGAGAGACCAGTTTAGTTTACATTATGCAAGACTGAAGAAGGTATTTAAATTACAACAACAGCAATATAGGATGAACAGAATACGTGATCATAACATAGAAAAATAGTAAAATAAAAATTAAAATGTTGACTAAACAAATTTTTTTTTTTTTTATCTTATTGTACATTAAAAGGATTAAGTAATTAATTTGAATGGATTTGATGAATTAATAGATCGAAAGTGTCGCAGAAAAAGAGAGTAGCAATTTAGTTTACATAAAATAAACCTGAAGAACGCATTAAAAAAACAACAACATAAAATACGTGATAAAGATATAATCAAAAAAATGTAAAATGTCTTGAAATATCAAATGTAAACTCTCGAGATGAGTTGTTGTTGCTGCTGTTACTAATCCATCTGGTGCAGGAAAGCCTACACCAGGTCCAATGAACCCCATCGCAGGCGATGTCCATAGATAACGGTAATATGCAGTTTCTCTTTTAGCAAGGGACGAGGGCACGAGTTCGAATCCCGGCGTGGGTTTCTTGTAGTGGTTCGAAATCCACTTTAAACCGTAGGTCCCGGTCGAATGGGATTATAGAGCGTTGTCTTGAGGTTTAGTCAGTCTTCAACCCTCGTGGTTCCTTGCTAAAAGTGGAGCTGTATATTACCCTTAGACATGGACCAGTCGCCTGGACGGAGTCTCTTGGATTTGATGTAAGTATTCCTGCCCCAGTTGGATTAGTAACAGAAACCAATCCAGTATCTATACAACACTTAAGCACTGATTTCACATTCAATTCATCCAATTCCATCCATTCCCTTCATAATAAATAAATAAATAAATAAATAAAAAAAAAAAAATAAAAAATAAAAATAAAAATAAATAAAAAAAAAAAAAAACCCCATGGAAAACAGCAAATAAAGGCAAAAATCTAGAATACTGTACCCCTTGTTCCAAACCGTTCACCAGGATGCCAAATCGCCAAGTAAACAAACAAAAACGCTATTGCGCGAAAAATCTATCGGCAAAAAACGCTATCACTATTGATTGCGAAATCGCTATTACGGCAATATTGATTGCCAAATCAGTATTATGTAAACTATTATACCTTAATTGCTTTTAAGGAAATTTTATCGCTTTAACGCCAAGTTTTATCTCTGTTATGCCAAAAATTTATTCCTTTGTTGCTTTTATACAAAGTTCGGTGCTTTAACGTCAGATTGTATCACCTAAAATGTATACCTAAATTGCTTTTCCGCCAAATTTTATCATTATAACGAAAAATTTTATCACTGATCGAAAATTTATTGATAATTTGCTTTTATGCAAAATTATATCACTTTAACGACAAACTTTAGTGCTTTAACACAGAATTTTATCACTATCATTCGAAATTTATTGCTAAATTGCATCTCCGAAGAATTTTATCGCTTTAACGCTGAATTATTATATTGAATTTTTTTTTTGTTAAATCTCAAAAATGTCTCTTTATAATACAGAAATTAATCTCTGTTACGCCAAAATTGTTCGCTAATACGCATTGGACAATCATACTTATTAGAAATCAATCCATTTTCCACACAATACTTTAGCGCTGCCTTCACACCCAATTTATCCAATTCATTAGAAAAGTTAAAAAAAAAAAAAAAATCAGAGGCCTTTTTATCCATTCTGTTGGCTGATAATAATACACTGTTCTACTCACTTGTCATCCATTACTGTCATCGCAAGGCAATATCAAATAAATAAATACATAAAAAAAAAAGAAAAAAAAAAGTGGATAACAGCAAGAAACAAAAAGAAAAGCTAAGAGAATGTTCTCTCGTCGTGTTCGTAAGCCAACTTATCGTTCTAAAAATAAAAGGTAACGATTTTCGTACTAATTGATATAACGGTTGCCACAAAATCTTAAATATATCAAAGATATTACAAATAATCAAATGTAAGGTATTAATTAAATAAAAAAAATGGTTTTTATTTAAATTAATAGATGTGGCAAAATAAATTTATTTTATTTTTCGTGAAAATTTAAAAGAAATTTAAATCGTCACATGCCTTAGAAATAATTCTTTAAAATGATGATTTTCAATTAATAAAACTACTTTGCATTTAATTCATTGTGATTATTTTTAGTCACCAAACATTTTGAAAAAAACTAATCACCAATTTTTAAAAATTTTAACACATTTTTCATTCTGCGTTAACGTTATTCCCCTTATTATAATTCTATGACTGAAAAATGAAGCAGATAGTTCTAACTTAAAAATTTCGCAAATGATAAATTACTACATTATTTATTTAAATTAAAAGTAAAGAAAATTTTATGAGATAGAAGAAAAAAATAAGCAATTTTAAGTGTGATAAACGAAAAGAGATGCAAGACGTGGTAAATTAAGATTATAAAAGTAGGATTAAATTCGTTAAAAAAAAATATTTTTTAAAGATTTTATGGCACTACTCGAAAATTTTCCTCACTTTTTAAGAATATTCTTAAATTTGAATTAAAACAAAAATAATGTAATTATATCATACTAATTACATAATTCAATCTATACTTATTTTATTTTTATGAATATATTATTTAAAAAAAAAAAAAAAAAACCTGATGAAATTGTAAAAAAATATGATTATCTTAATAGATTAAAAACTTATGTTAATTAAAATTATTTTTCACTGAAAAGTAGTTTAATTAACTAAGTATTCTAGAAATTTAATCAGAGAAAATTTTTATAATTCCTTTTTCTTTAATGAGATGATTTAATTTATTTACTTTATTATAATAATTAAGTAACAACAAGAAATAAAAAAAATGAGATTCTATAGATTGAAAAATAACTTCTTTATAAATGTACACTTATGAAATTAATGGGATGACATTTTAAAAATATTTATTACATATTTACCTCAAATGCTTTCAAAATTCCTTTCGTTTTTTAAATATTTTAATTTAAAAAACATCGTGTGGTTGCCAAACTTTATATTTTGTAGTCATTTTTATTTTTATTTAAATTAAATATCGCATTAACTTTGATCTATTTTTAATTACTCTTATAATAATACCAATATCCGGAATTTTACAATAATAATACATTCTCTGAGCTATCTATATGCTGAATAATACATTTTCTGAACTCTGAATATGTTTACTCGATTATTTTTTTATCTAATAAAATGCTAGCCCAGAATTTTTTAATTATTCTCAAATATTCATGTTGAAATTTAACGATAATTTATAAGCATTTTATAATTAATGTAGTATCAATATTCCCAATAAAATACGAAAGATAGATTATTAGATCTATCTTTCGGATAATTATTAATAATAATAATCATCATCATCATTGGCGCAACAGCCCCATGGTGGGCCAAGGCCGTCTACTAATTAATAAGTATTTCATTATTATTTTAGTATCAACCAATGAAATCTAACGATAATTAATAAGCATTTAATGATTAATTTAGTATCAATATTCACAATGAATCTAACTATAATTATTCAGTGTTTAATTTCTTAAGAAAAATTGAACATTCAATATCAATATTTATTCGAATAGAACACCTGTACTTGAAAACGAATTTTTTAATATTCTGATGAAATATTAGAAAGATATCTTTCATTTTTTACAAACACTTTATACACATCGTTTTCGTTGATTGTGTAAAAATTCAATGAAGAATTATACGGTGGTAACTCGTTTGACGTCTGCTTTGAATAAGTCTAACTTGATGTACGTTCTGTTCGGATGTGAAATACTTTATTTGCTATACAGCCTTTGTTTGAAATATGAATCGCCTTTTGATATCTATTCCAAATGGATGGATGTCCAAAATTTTCGTCGAGAAGTACTAACCTCAACAAAGTCATCTACCTAAACGAGTAGTAAGGAAACTATGGAATGACTGCATTTAAACTAAGTAATTTTCGTCGTCCTTTATTAGTACTTCAGTATACGTCCGCTATGGAATAATACGTCTAACTTGACGTTCTGTACGTTCTGTTTGGATGCCAACTACTTTGTTTAGAATACGATTCACGTACATTAAAATCTTTCCCCAATGGATGAACGTCATAAACTTTGCCAATAAGTACCACACCAACAATGTCATAATTTTCATGCACATAACACATACCTTCAAACTGTAAGTTCATAAGAGACAAAGAAATTTCAAGAATTTTTTAAGAATTTTTTTTTCACATGAACCTTAACAACAAACACTACCAGAACTTCAGTACTGTAGAGGAACACCTTTACGTTTTGGAGAGGATCCAAAAGCCATAAATAAGTTTTCATATTCCTGTTTAGCTTTCTTTTTTTCGAGCATAGAAGGACATAACGTCGAATCCATGAAAGCACTTTTGCAACTTTTGCCCTCGAGTCTTCGCAACCCCAACAGTCATCCCACCCCCATTTTTTTTTAAAGGTGGCAATTCTTTGTCTGGGGCATTGAAAAGTTCGAGAAAGGCCAGGTTTTAGTCGCTATAAATAATCAAAGATAGCTTTCCGTTATACAAGGCATGAAATAAAAAAAAAAATATCGATCACTTGAAGCAGTTAAGGACATTATTTCTCTCGTAAAAATCCCTCCGATATCAAAATTCGATTTCGCCTGGGGTGTTTGTATAGGAATCTAATTCACGGAAGGGATAGTGTAAAAATAGAAGAATGGCCATTTTTTTTTTTAAGTTCCTCCCAGATTAATGTCACCAGCAAATAAGATTACAGAAGGGACGCTATAGAAAAGATAAAGGTACTCTATCTAGAATATTAAAAATCTTAAGGTGCTATGGGTAAACATGCTAAGATAAGCGACGCTATATATCCAAGCGCGGGGTAACCGGCGAAGAAATTGTGATAATGTGTATCACAGCTCTACCAGATACCTTGAAGCCCTCTACTTTTGCTCAACTAGGAATTTCCGTCCTACAGATTCCAATCTCGGTGTAGATATGGGAATTTTTAATTCAATTCGTTTGACTTTTTTGAACCTCAAAATGAATATAATTTGAAGAAATAAAAAATAAGTACTTAAATAATAAGTTTAAGTTTTAATAAGTTTCTATTATTCTTATTACTTAAAATAATAAGAATAATAGAAACTATATTATTCTTATTTCTGATCCACCAGCAGATTTATTGTGGTAAAATTCCACGGCTATTTCAAAATAAACTTTTCAATATAAATAGCTTACTTCATTATTCTAAATAAATACAATTCTAAATAAACACACTAATAAATGAAATTTAAACTATTTAAGTGTATTGTAACGTCTCGGCCTATGGTAAACCTATAACTGCTTCAAGAAGAGGGCCATTTTCAGGATCATGGAAACACTTTAATTTTTATTTACAAGCATTCAATATATATACAGAACTCTATTTACACAAAGACAACTGAAAATTAAAGATAATTTGATTCACAAGTGCAGTTTACTCCAAGGTCAGAGTTCTCGAGTCTGCGTCGAATCTATTTCACCAGGTCTTCTACAGACCTTGATTATCACACGGCGTGATACACGAAATCCCAAGGGGATAACTTTGGAAACAGGCGGAAACTCCGGCCTATTCTGTCCCTTCAGAGAAAAAGAGAAAATCAACGCTCTGTCTACTCGCAGCAGAACTTCCTTCTTCTTCTCCCAAAACCTTCCTTTAAGAAAATCCCTTCAAGAGGTTAGCTTCCCTCATTTCTCTTTGGAGAAGACATTTTCTCAGCCTATGGTATATACCAATCCCGATGCAACAACTTATGATGTAGTCCATATTTCATCTATAATTGTTTCGAACTGTGAAGGTCGCACAGACAATCGCTGATTTCACAAGTACCCCTAGTACTAACAAGTAGTTTCTCCTCGTACAAGATACTGAATATCTGCTATCAGATTTGAGTGACGGGTTGTTCTCACAAAACACACTAATTGTATATATTATAAATACCCACAACATTGCCTGTCTGCTGTCAAATTTGAGTGATAGATTGTTCTTACGTACTTGTCAAAGAATATATATTCGCCTCTCCTGAGAACGAAATGCCCTAACTCTTCTAGTGGAAAAAATGCTACAGTATATTTCCTCTTCGGGTGAGAGTCTGTAGGCCAATTAATACATAGGGTCACGTTAAATATATATCCTCTCTGTATGAGGGACTATAAACTAAATGTTTCTCAGCCGGAGTGCAGGTTGTACTGTACTCTTTCCCTCATGAGAATCTTAATGCCGACTGACTATTTCTCCTGAACGCCACAGCAGGCGCTCTTGCCAGTGTGTAGGAGGAAGCACGGAAGCACTTTCCTTTCTTTCAAAAGAAAGGAAAAGGTGAAGAGAAATTTAAACTCTTTTTGAAGTAAAAAAATCAAATAATATAAAAATTGATCTTTTTAAATATTATATTTATTGTAATAAGTATATTTAAAATCTAGTACTTGGGGTATTTTCTCGTTATATATTATTCAAAAAAAAAAAAAAAAAAAAAAAAATTGGATTAAAGCAGTTAATCTTTATTTTATTTAAAAAATAAATATTTTACCTTAAAATAATTTCAATTATAGTACTAGTTTTTTTACGAAAGAGCTTTTAGGATTTTTGTCTCACAAAAATTAATAATTCTATAAAAAAGATTACATAACGCTCCTTTTTATTATTATTTTTTTTTATTATATAAGATTTTATTATTACGTTTATTAAACTCATGTCCATAATAAATTAAGATTAAAAACGAGATAAAAAATTTTTATAAACAAAAAGAAAAATGCTAATCTAATTCATAATTTCTAATTATTTTCTTTAATGAATTTTTTTCATAGATCAAAATATAGAAGAAAGAAAGTTACAGTTACATAGACGAGAGATTCAAACCGTGTCTATCTCTTATGCTTTTTTTTTTTGTGAAAAATATTTTTAAAAAATAAATCAAAACTTTTGGATCCTATCCACTAAAACAACTGTTATTGTTTTTCTTATGTAAAATAATTTTGTTCAAAGTTTTTTATTATTTTTTAACATCGGAAATTAATTTTAGTTTTTATTATTTTCGAAAAAAATAATTCCTGAATTGTTTTCATTTTTGAAATACTTACCTTACTTGATTTTGTTTTTCAAAAACAAACTTTTTTGGTTTTTTGTTGTGCTTTGCATGTATCTTGTATGTTTTTTAGGTTTGCTCGCGTGTATTTTTTATGTTTTTAATTAACATATAAGAATATTTTTCTTGGTATTATTTGCCATAAATAATGGATTTATAAAAAAAAATAACATAGCCAGTCAATTATTTTTAGAAACTTAAGGAAAATAATATGATTGAAATTTATTATGTAAAACATGTTTTTAGTTCATTTTCTGAAAGACTTGATTCTTAGATTTCAGCTTCATAATTCAATAAAATTTAATCAACTTTTCAATTATATTTTTTATTATTATTATATTATACAATTTCAAAACTAAAACTAATAAAAAAAATTTACCAGAGAAATTTTATTCAAAACAACAGGTTTGAAATAAACCTTTTTAGTGATCTTAAAATAGAAAACTGAAAATAAAATTGTGAATGATAAATTAGTGTTATTTCTTTCAGTAAATTAGTTTTTACAATCGAGGATTGGATAATAATTTGTATAAAATGGTCTATTGCTGATGATTTTCGTGCTACAGGTACCTTTCCAACTCTATTTGCGGTTTTTCACTATGGCGATCACATTCCAAAAATAAAAGTAGGTGTTGATATTTGAAAATTTCAGAATTGTTTCACAGTAATAGTAACTATGAGAGTTTATCAGGTTTTCTTTTCATATGATTCTTGAGGGCTATGATTCTTGATTTTGATTCTTAAAATACCTTCTATTCAATTTCTGTTAATGGTACGGTAGCTAGAGACTCATTTATCAAGACATTTTTTTATAATTACCTTGTATTTCATTTATTACTTTTATATTTATGAATTTTAAGTATTGTACCTATAACAATAAAAATTTTTTCATGGGAACAGATTAATCATTTCTTCTTTATACCTTAAGGGGAAATTTCATTTGTTATACATCCAGTTTGGTATAATCTGAGGATTTGGAACTGATCAGACATATACCAAGGTACCACAGTATTTTCATGCACGTAACACATACCTTCAAACTGTAAGTTCATGATAGACAAAGAAATTTCAAAAATATTTTAAGAATTTTTTCACATGAGCCTTAACAACAAACACTACCAGATCTTCAGTACTGTAGAGGAACACCTCTACGTTTTGGAGAGGATCCAAAAGCCATAAATAAGTTTTCATATTCCTGTTTAGCTTTTTTTCCCTTGAGAACAGCATAGAAGGACATAACGTCGAATCCATGAAAGCACTTTTGCAACTTTTGCCCTGGAGTCTTCGCAACCCCAACAGTCATCCCACCCCCATTTTTTTTTAAAGGTGGCAATTCTTTATCTGGGGCATTGAAAAGTTCGAGAAAGGCCAGGTTTTAGTCGCTATAAATAATCAAAGATAGCTTTCCGTTACACAAGGCATGAAATAAAAAAAAAAATATCGATCTCTTGAAGCAGTTAAGGACATTATTTCTCTCGTAAAAATCCCTCCGATATGAAAATTCGATTTCGCCTCGGGTGTTTGTATAGGAATCTAATTCACGGAAGGGATAGTGTAAAAATAGAAGAATGGCCATTTTTTTTTTTAAGTTCCTCCCAGATTAATGTCACCAGCAAATAAGATTACAGAAGGGACGCTATAGAAAAGATAAAGGTACTCTATCTAGAATATTAAAAATCTTAAGGTGCTATGGGTAAACATGCTAAGATAAGCGACGCTATACATCCAAGCGTGGGTAACCGGCGGAGAAATTGTGACGATGTGTATCAAAACAGCTCTACTAGATACCTTCAAGCCTCCAACTTTTGCTAAACGGGGAATTTCCGCCCTACAGATTCATAGTGCCCAACCCTAGTGTAGATAAGGGAATTTTTAATTCGATTCGTTTGATTTTTTTAAACCTCAAAATGATTATAATTTGAAGAAATAAAAAATAAATACTTAGAAAAATTATGTGTAAAATAGTATAGAAATTATATTATTATTATTTCTGATCCACTAGCAGATTTATTACGGTAAAATTCACTAAATGTATATACTGATTTGTGAGGATCTGTTTAATCCGTTTTATACTTTTTTTTGTGAAAAATATTTTTTAAAAATAAATAAAAACTTTTGGATCCTATCCACTAAAACAACTGTTCATGTTTTTCTTATGTAAAATAATTTTGTTCAAAGTTTTTAATTGTTTTTAACATCGGAAATTAATTTTAGCGTTTATTCTTTTTAAAAATAATAAAAATTCAGAGTAGTTTTCAATTTTTAAAATACTTACCTTACTTGATTTTTTTTTCAAAAAAATTTTCGATTTTTGTTGTGCTTCGCTTGTGTGTTGTATGGTTTTTTATGTTCGCTCGTGTGTATTTTTTACGTTTTTAATTAACATATAAAAATATCATTTTTTGGTATTAGTTGCCATAAATAATGGATTTATAAAGAAAAATAACATAGACAGTCAATTATTATTAGAAACTTAAGGAAAATAATATGATTGAAATTTATTATGAAAAACATGTTTTTAGTTCATTTTCTGAAGGACTTGATACTTAGATTTGAGCTTCATAAATCAATAAAATTTAATTTATTTTTCAATTACATTTTTTATTATTATTATATTATAAAATTTCAAAACTAAAACTAATAAAAAAAAATCTATCAGAGAATGTTTGTTCAAAACAACAGGCTTGAAATAAATATTTTTAGTGATCTCAAAATAGAAAAATGGAAAAAGAAAAAAAAATTGTAAATGATAAATTAGTGTTATTTCTTTCAGTAAATTGGTGTTTACTATCGATAATTAGATAATCATTATACTATCATTTGCCATAAAACGTAACATTTACCGAATAAAGGTTTGTAAAGTTCGTCAAATAAAACATTTTCTTATTTCTTAAAGTTTGTTTAGGAACATTTTAAGTTACTAAGTAAATAATTAAACATTCTAAATAAGGTCGATTGATTTAGTTTGGTTTGTCGCTCTACTGTCATTTTGTGCATACTTTGGGCTAATTAGACTGGCATCTATAATTTAACGTGGATTCCGAACCACTCACAAATGTCCGTGCTACCACCAGGATTCGAGCCTGTGGTACCAAAGGCCAGACCGCTAGCCAATTGGCCATCAGGACGCCTAAATAAGATTCAAAGTGGCCAAATCAGATAATGTGTTGGCTTTTCGAATGAAAGGTGCTGGTTTTGAAAAGGGGCAAGCAAAGTCTAAGTGAAAGTTCATATCTCTAAACCCGGGCCAGGAACAATAAATCCGTAGGCTGGAACGTCTCTCTGGTGGGCTGAAACAGAATGAGGTTACCACTAGATGCCATGCTTGGGGTAACTTGTTCTTTCTGTGGTTGTGCAATGTGTGCCTTGTGATTCGCACGAGTTTATATTGAATTTACTATGACAAATATAGTGGCGCCAATATGCTGGCAAATGGTAAAAGGCATACAAGAACATTCTAGAGAAAAAGAAGTTATACGAAACGATTAACTTTGAAATTAAAGCAATTAACATGCACGTGTATAATCCCATGTACGTGTTATTTTTCAAGATCATGGGACATCTACACAAAAAAATGATGATGCAAGTCCTGATGGAAATTACTGTCCTCTCTTCATCCCTCTTCGGCAGGGATTTTCATGGGATTAATACATAAGTGGTGCATGAGGCCCACCGACGTAAAAAAAAGTGCAAGTAAATCAAACAAGATTCAAAAGCTTTTTTGAGAACTAAATACATAACCCTAAACATTTTTGCAAAAGTTTACTAGTAGTTTTACATAAACATAACCATTAAAAAGAAATTTTCTTACAGAATAAGATTATATTGTCGTCATAGAATTTGCGATTCGCATAGAATAATAGTTGCCAAATGTTCATGCTATAAAGACTTGAAGTTGTTTGGCTGCCCCGTTAGGTTTGTAGCCGAGACGACTTCAAAACGCGACAATGAAACTTAACAGAAAGCTTCCATATCTATGCGATTGATGGGCACGATATATACGCATACAAGAATATTCTTTTATCTTTTCTTCGATATTCTCCCATTCTCGAAGAGCTGTATGAGAATCCATAGATTCCAATCTCGAGAGTATTCTTTTCAAATCGTGATGTCACAATATGGGTAATGCAGTAATATATTAGCAGTATATATTAGTATAATATTATATAGTATAATATTATATATATATTATACTATATATATTATATATATATATAATATTATATTATATATATATTATATATATATATAATATATATATTATATATATATATTATATAGTATAATATTAGCAGTCTCTACCCCTAAACATTCCAAGTCTTTTTCAGTTTACAGTTTTACATCATCGACGAATCTTAATGAGTGCATTCTTTAAGTTCATTAAGTGTTTTCGGCAATGGCTTATAAACAAAGTCATTAATGTAACATCTGAAAAAGACATCACATGGTGTAAGGTAAGGTAATCTTGGTGGCCATGCAAATAAAGATAAATCGAGTTCAGTCATTCATTATACAAGTTCCATATTTAAGTAACTACTGATATTCGAATAGAGTAGAGATCTATCTTTTTGAAACACAAATTGCTGAGCTTATATTGTTGGGAAATAACAATTATTGAGACAAAATAGACATTCGCCTTTGATGAATAAATCTGAAATAGTACGGGTTGTTTGAAAAATTTTTTTTGAAAAAAAAACAATTTATTTCCGACATTGATTTTATTATGTACTTACTGCCTATGTCCCATAATAATGTAGCAAGTGGATATTTAAACTGGAAATACTGGCGAATGCAGTTGTAAATAGTGCAAAATTGCGAAGCCTTCAATAAAAATCAATGATTCATGACATCTGTCATTTAGTTTGACCCATCTTACAATTTTTACATTAAGCTAATTACTACGAATTATAACTATTTTTGTAACTTCATTTGCTGATTGAAATAAATTATTTTATTTCAGTTGAATATCAACTCGTTGTAAAAATAAGATGAAAAAAAAAAAAAAAAAGAGATATATATAGAGAGAGTAAGAATTTTCAGGCAAAGATTGAATTGCGATTGTTCTATTTCCTAATAATACAAAAGAAAAACGAAAATGTGCAAATACGTCAGCTTCGAAATAATTTAAATGCAACAGAATGACCTATGAAAGATTTGGAAACGTACTTCCGAAAATAATTGTCCAGGTGAATCTTATGCTAATGCTAATTCTTTGAAAAAAAGAAAAAAATCCAAGATTGTGGATGAAAGTGCAAATAATTTTGGGAAATACTTGAAAAATTCAAGCATATTCTTCTTAGCAAAAGAGGGCAGTTTTTGCCAGTTCTTCTTCTTGGCAGTTTGCGCCATTGAAGTACCAATTTACTTTATTCCGAATTTTGAAAAAAGGAAAAGCCATGAAACGAGAAAATCCACGTCCATTTTATTTTTAATTTATTGTTTAATCTAGTTTTTTGATGATAAAAGTTGAGTTCTATATTTGTTTTCTTTTGTTACTGTTATTATGGGACAGAGGAAATAATAGTTTTGAAAATATAAATTTTTAAAATTCCGTCATTCAGTTACGGTAACGCTGAATTTATGAGTAGTAGTATTTGTTTTTGAATGTTGAAATACTAATCCATAAAAACTGGGAAAACATATAAGAAAACTTAGGATGTGCTGATGACCTATGACATGTATCTGCTATACGAATTTTCTTTTTGTTTTTACGCTTTTGAAAATCGTCAATTTTTTAGACGCTTTATACGAGTCAAACGAAATTCAACAAAACCTACAATTCTTGTATCTTGTGCTCATTTTTTCAAGATTATGGGACATCTATACTGGTCTGGAAATCTACAATTCTTGTATCTTTTTATCCTTTTTTAAGACTATGGAGTATCAATACTAGTCAGGAAACCTACAATTCTTGTCTCTTTTCCACATTTTTCAAGACTATGTGGCATCTATACTAGTTAGAAAAACTACAATTGTCTCTTTTCCTCCTTTTTCAAGACTAAGGGGTATCAATACTCGTCAGAAAACCTACAATTTTTGTCTCTTTTCCACATTTTTCAAGACTATGGGATATTTATATTAGTCAGAAAACCTACAATTCTTGTAACTAATCATTTTTCAAGATTATGGGGTATCTATACTAATAAGGAAACCTACAATTCTTGTACCTTTTCCTCATTTTTCAAGATTATGGATATCTATATGAGTCGTTACATAAAATTGTGATCATGTAAATCAAAGAAGATTCAAAAATATTTTTAGAATTTTGAAATAATAATTAATAAAAACGCAAAAATATTACAGGAAATCTACAGCGTATTAATTTCTTTTATTCTTTTATCAGTTTTATGTTGATCTCCTTTTATGTTTTTACCCTATATAATGATGATGTTTTACTTTTAGATGCCTAAAAATTTTTTAACTCTCTAAAGATACCGAAAAGGTTAAACGCCTTATACAACATTCTATAGTATGTATAGCAAATCTTCAGTGTACAAGTCAGTAAATTAAAGCATATACTACACTAAGTCAGTACAAAGTACTTAAAGTTCTTATTAATGTCCATCCCTCCCGATTCTAAGTAGGGCTGCTACAGTTTGATGGGGCTGAGGGGCTAAATGGGACGCACTTAAGTGATGTCTAAGCGCCGGGGATAGTTGAACGGGCGATTGGAATCTTATCAAGATACTCGTGAATTAACCGAGGAGTCGCAGTTGCAGTTAAGCTCGCTATGTACATTATTCGCCTGGCTGCAGTTTCTATATCATTCCCACAATAGTCAATCTATAGCAATCAGCAGTACTGGCTGATTTAATGTGAAATGTTTACTTGAAAGTTATTTTATTGAGAACCAATATATATATATATATATATATATATACTGATTAACATTTTTAAAACAGGGGATCCACATTTTTTTGCCAGTACTTCTCTAATGTGTAATCTCTATAGTCCTATTATTCTCATTATCAATCATTTATTGTTAACATTCCCCTCTCACCCCCATAGTTTGAAACTTCCATAAATTCTCCACACTTTATTAATATTAGCAAATGATGAATCACAGAATGATGAATTAAGAGGATTGTCTTTCATAGGCTTTAATTGGAAATTTCGTTAACATTGTAGCTCTCGTAGAAAAGTAAGTATGCACATACGAGTCCTGAATTTATTTTCAAGGAACAGGAAAAATAACCTTCCACTTATCTTTTCTTAAAATCACTAAATCAAGTTGACGAGGGAATTTTGACCGCAAAGAACAGTGTCATTTCAATACTACATGTTACAATGAGTAGTGGAAGACAATTTTATATCACATTTACGAAAATTTTTCTTTTTAAATTTATTATCGAATCCTTCGGTTTATTTAAACACATTTTTGAAATTGGTAACAATAATTTTCCCCTTTAAATAGATGTAATTGCATAATAAAACAACATTAAGAACAATGTAATTAAAAAAGGTTGGCGACAAGTCTTATAGGAAAATATATTATTTCTCTTAGAAAGAAACTCTAGAATCACTCTCTGGAGAATGAATTCTCTTTTTCTTTTGCCTTTCTTTAACCTTCTTTTTTTTATCTCTCTTCTTAATTTACCGGAGTGGTAGATACCACAACCCTATAAAATTTGAGACAGTGGGCCGCTTTGGTTCAACATGACTCTATATCATTATCAATTACAACAATTTTGGCGTTATTGTAATTTAGCATGGACACACCAGAGGAAGTATATGAACAGCATTTGCAACATTTGCCTTTTTTGAACCTTCTTTTTTTTTTGCCTCTTTTCTTGTCTGTGTGGTCGATACTACCACCCTATTAAATTCAAGAGAGTGGTTCGCTTTGTTTCAACATGACTCTATATCATTATCAATTATAACAATTTTGGTCTTATTGTAATTTAACATGAACACACTAAAGGGAGTATCTGAAGAGCATTTGCAAGAGCATTTTGACCATTTTTGGACTTTCTGGTTTTGCCTCTCTTCTTTACTTTTTTGATGTGATTGATACTATCGCCATATCAAATTCGACAGAATGGGCCTCTTTGATTTAACCTCTATATCCCTACCAATATTTTAATTTTGGCGTAACTGATAGTTTGTATAGACTCTAACAAACTATCTGGTATCTGGTAGTTTGTTTTTGATAGACTCTAACATGTTTGTTTCAACATACTATTATTACCAATTTTAGCATAATAGCAATTTAACATGAACACCCTAGAGGGAGTATCTGAAGATTATTACACTCTTCGCATTGATTTTCGAACCCAATGGAAATATGTCTTATATGCTTATTGTTGGTTTTAAGTTCTAAATCAGACTATCACTACTGAATTGAAAATCCAATACTCCAGGAGAAGCGCATTTATTTTATTTATAAAGTTTTTGACATTTTACATAAAAAAAAAGGTTTTCAACACAAAGAATATGCTTGAAACTTCCATTAAAAAGCGTGCCATCGAAATGGCCCCTAATCACAGACCAAACCAGCATCAAAGCAAGTGTCCTTGTTGAATTCTACGTTTTTAATCAATGAAGTGGTTTTTCCGATATCCCATGTCCATTGATTACGGAAGAAATAACGAAAAACCAATGTCTTTTAGATAAGTAACTAAGACTCTTGTTTAACGAAAAAATAAAAATGCAGGGATAGTTTCTGAGACGAGACATACCATACTCACGAAGAAGTCTGTGGTCAAGAGCTATCGCT
>BPLQ01004695.1:111301-125545 GCA_021605075.1 Caerostris darwini
AGCAAATTGCCCAAACATCCATCTCCATTTGGCGACATGCGAGTTTCCACCCCAAAGAGGGCCAGAATACCAATTTCCCGATAAAATTTCTCGAGTTGCGCCAAATGACGTCACGTATCTTGCCTGCTTTAACCTCTTTTGTCTGTTACGTGAGGGCCATTAGGCGGAATTAAGGGATCCATCCACTTCCTTGTGAACTGCTGTCTTCGAATCCTACCAGGCATTCGGCTGTCTAATTTGACTGATGCTTTGGGCTGTTTAATTGACTGAGGCATGGTAATTTAATTTGAAAGAAAAAGTCGTTTGCAGAAAAATATCATTAAAAAGAATGTTTTAACGAAATATGGAACAAACTCTGTCTTAAGAACTGATATTTAAAATTCAAGCGAATTTTCTGTGTTCAGTTTAAAAAGTTGTTAGTAGTGTTCTCAGAAAGTATTCAGTCATAAAATAATAGTTGTCCAAGGACATTATGTGAGGAGAAATTCCAGAGAGGATTTGTAGAAAACAAATTCATAGAATGTTTCTTTTTTTACTTTGAAATGTTGTTGTTTGTGGAAAGGCTGGGCGTTTTCACATGAGATCTTTTGCACTATAACTGCGGATGTCTTGCTCAATTAATGTTGTTATAACATGGATGGTGGCCTTATGGCCAAGTGGCTAGCGCTAAGGTCTTTGATACCCCAGGTTTCAGGTTCGAATCCTGGTGGGGGCATGGATCTTTATTAGTGCTTCAGAATCTGCTTTAAACTGTAGGTCACGGTCTGTTTAGTCCTCGTGGGCACAAGATGACCGTAGAGCAATAAACCGAACCAAACCTTGAAGCAGTATCTGAAGAGTATTTGCTTCCTTGGCCTTTTTCGAACCTCCGTTCGAACCCCTCCCGTTTGATTCGAGAGAGTAGGCAGTTTTGTTTTAACATAACTCTATTAACAATTAGACCAATTTTGGAGTTATTGCAATTTAACCTGAACACACTAGAAGGAGTATTTGAAATGCATTTGCATCCTTTGCCTTGTCTTGAACCTTTTTTTTTGCCTTTCATCTTCACTTGCTGACGGGATTAGATATACATATCCAATAAAATTCGAGAGAGTGGCCCTCTTTGTTCCAACATGACTCTATATTATTACCCTTATACACATTTTATCATTACTGAAATTTAACATGAACACCATAAGAGGGAGTACTTGAAGAGCATTTGCATCCTTCGCATTGATTTTCGAATACAGTGGAAGAACATTCAATTATTTAGGTTTAGGTTTAAGGTTTTTATGGTTTTAGGTTCAATTTGCTTATATAATTCAGGCCAGGTCTTTCGAAATGAAATCCCAATACTCCAGGAGAAACGCAATTATTTAATTTATAAAGTTTTTGATATTTTACAAAAAAAAAAAAAAAAAAAAAAAAAAAAAACCCACACAGAATATGCTTGAGACTCCCATTAAAAAAACATGTCATAGACATGGACCCTAATCACAGACCAAACAAGCATCAAAGCAAGTTTCCTTGTTGAATTCTACGTTTTTAATCAATGAAGTTGTTTTTCCGATAGCCATGCCCATTGATTACAGAAGAAATAACGAAAAACAACCAATGTCTTTAGATAAGTAACTAAGACTCTTGTTTAACGAAAAAATAAAAATGCAGTAATAGTTTCTGAGACATACCATACTCACGAAGAAGTCTGTGGTCAAGAGCTATCGCTAATCGCCTTCGGTCATTAAGACCTTCTGGAAAAGTTCCCTAACTAATCGGAATTCGGGAAGAATACCCTCCAGGTGAAGAGATGTCTTCCACTCTGAGTGCACCAAATGAGTCGATGAGCTATCAGCAAATTGCCCAAACATCCATCTCCATTTGGCGACATGCGAGTTTCAACCCCAAAGAGGGTCGGAATACCAATTTCCCGATAAAATTTCTCGAGTTGCGCCAAATGACGTCACGTATCTAGGCCTGCTTTAACCTCTTTTGTCTGTTACGTGAGGGTCATTAGGCGGAATTAAGGGATCCATCCACTTTCTTGTGAACTGCTGTCTTCGAATCCTACCACGCATTCGGCTGTCTAATTTGACTGATTCTTTGGGCTGTTTTAATTGACTGAGGCATAGTAATTTAATTTGAAAGAAAAAATCGTTTGCAGAAAAATATCATTTAAATGAATCTTTTTAACGAAATATGGAACCAACTAGATCTTAAGAACTGATATTTAAAATTCAAGCGAATTTTCTGTATTCAGTTTAAGAAGATTTTAGTTAATGTTGCTCAGAAAGTATTCAGTCATAAAACAATAGTTGTCCAAGGAATAATAAGTTGTTGGAACAATAGTTATCCGAAAGATGATTTCCAAAATTCATAGAATTTTATTTTACTTGGAAGTGTTATTTTTGAAAATGCTGATCATTTTCACATGAGGTCTTTTGCCAATATAACGGTGGATATGTAGCACATTTAACGTTGTTATACAATGGGTGACGGCCAGATGGTCAAGTGGCCAGCGTTTGGTACCACTCCAGGTTCGAATACCGGAGGTGGTATGGGTATTTGTTAGTGGTTCGAAATCCACTTTAAACTGTAGGTCCCGGTGCTGTCCACTCCCTTTACCACTCCCTTTACTCCCTTTTGTCCCTTTAGCCAATTATTTTGAACGAACTCCAGTAGGGGAATCTAGGATAGTAGGACTCTTCTTATCGATCTCAATAAAGGGCTTTCTGACATCCAGCTTTATCGTTCTCATTCCCAACTTAGACGCGGAAACTTTCATTCTGATTTGCTTGTAAGATTTTGCGATGTCGGCTTTCTTAGTATGGAAATTAGGCGTATTATTCACCAGGCCTTTCTATCAATAAATCTTAACTATAAGCTTATATATTGAATAAGATTTAATGTGTTCGTACATTCTAATGAGTTAAAACTTTTTTGGTTTCTGAATTTAAATCAAAACTGATATTTGTCGTATCCACACGAATTTTATTTTGTGTTTGATATACATTTTTATGGGTAATATGATTCCTTATACATACATATATATATATATATATATATATATTCTTCTTTTTCATGGGCACAACAGCCACATGGGGGTCAAGACCATCTACCTACGGCCTATTTCGGGACAGGAGATTTTTTTTTATGGGGTAGGGGTTGTCAGTACTACGTCCAACGCTCTGCAATTATGTTAGACCGGTACCTACGGCTTAAAGTGATTCTGAACCACTAGAAATGCCCATGGCACCGCTGGAACTAGAACCTTTAAACTGTGAAAAGTTTAATGTCGATATATATATCTATACATATTCACACAAGTGCTTAATGGCCGAGTGACTAGCTCTCTGGCGCTGGGTGCCATAGTTTTCGAGTTTCAGACCACTAGAGTGCCACGGGTGTTCGTAGTGGTTCGGAATCCACTTTATGGTCCCTGTTTATATATATATATATATATATATATACACCGAGACCATAAAATGGACCAAGTAATAGAATGGAGGACCTTATATATATATATAAGGCCCGCCATTCAATTACTTGTTTTCTCGTTGAGTGTTTCTTAAACTCTTCCCACCTTCCTGGTAAAACTGTCAGAGGCTATAAATTCAGAATTAATGATATCCGGTGCTGGTCATGTAGTCAAAGGGGGTTTTTCGCCAGAGAGAATGAGTGTAAAAGTTTTCTCTGGAATAAAGGCTTGATTATCGTCGTCCCAGTTGGGGGCGTTTTGTCTTGCATCTTTCGGTTATGGTCAAGATTTATTTAATGGAAATGTGTCGCCTAACTTACAGGTAAAGTTACGTCTGAGAGAGTGTGTTTGCGGCAATAGGGTGTCTTATTATACAATCCAATTAAGCCATTTTTGGACGACCACGAGAATCGACATTGAGCTTGAAACGTTAACCTTTGACCCTCATCTTGGTGCTTCTTCAAAGTGAGGGGAGAAGATAAATGATTCTCCCCAATGGGTCGAGGCTCCAGAAGCGGTCTCAAAACGAGGGTTCTGACCAATTATTGGGAATCAATGTCCGTTTAAAAAGAGAGCTGATGTAAAATCGAGAGAGTAGAAAATAAAAATAGTAAAGTTCCAGAGGAGAGGAGAAAAAGAAAACGACAAAAAAAAAAAAAAAAAAAAAAGATTCAGTGAAGGAAAAAAAAAAATGAAAGTCTCCAGAGGTTTGGTTTGGTTGCGGTTTGGTGTTGCCTCTCTACGACCACTTTTTCACTCTAGGCTAATTAGGACCTGCTAACAAACATCTATACCACTGCCAGAATTCAAACTTGAAGCCTGTGGTACCAATGTCCAGATTACAAGCTAATTGGCCATCAGGCCGAAGTTTCTAGAGAGGAGGAAATAATAAACCAAGATTATCACCAGAATGAGGAAAGTATAATTTTTCTCAAAGGAGACAGAGAAGAGTTTGAGTTTTTGAAGGGGTTAAATTTATGATATCCTTCTTACTATATAAATTTGAGCTTTTGAGATAAAAAGAATGGGCTGAAAGCCCATACGAGAAAATAGGAAATTACGGTGGTGGTGGTACCTGTCAAATATGAATCAGACAGCAATTGCCGAAGAAGAGGTTCAGGAAATGTTGGATCAAACGGCATTAAGACACTACTGCTGTTTTCCCCAGTAACCAAGCATCGAAATAATAAGGGTGTAATTTCTCTTTACTGACATTAATCTTCATGCGAACCTTTTCCACTGAGAATAACAAGCTACTTAATTTGTAAGTAGTTTCCATTAATTTATTTGGTAGAGGTTAAGTACTTTTCCCGTGACTTCTATGATATATTGCATAAAATCTTTCATCTAGGTGGGGATTTTAGAACTGTAAATAAAACAACATTTCGACGTAATTTAAATTTATGATTTCGTCATCATATAATTGTGCACGTGTTTACTTATGATAACTGGGCGGAAAAGCACTTTAGGAATACATTTTTGGCGTAATAATAGAGAATTTTTGCATAACGTTTTTTTATCGTCCGGTATTTTTTTCTTTCTCATAGGAAATTGCGCATGCGTATCTGTAATAATGTTTCCTATGAGCATGCGCGTTAGGGAGAAAAAAATACCTGACGATAAAAAAAACTTTATGCAAAAACTCTCTAATAATACAATTTGGCGATAAAGCAAAGAACTTTGCGTAATATTCTATATAAATTTTTACTGGTCTTTTGAATTGCTGACCTCTTCTATGTTGTTGTGTACTATTTAAAGATTGAAGCAATATGGCTATTTTTATTGAAGGTTGATAATAAGTATAACAATATGTACAAAGTTAATAATAAGTATAACGTATATACAAATATAAGACAACTATTAATAATTCAGAATAATGCTAATTGGCTAAAATATAAAGAAAAGAACATTTTTATTTTAAATAAGTGTTATGAATATTTGTTTCTTAGGGGTGTATTTCTCTCTGTTAGAATGTAATTCCTGAAGGCTTTGGAACCTGCTTTGATAAAAATGTGGTGAAGTAGATTGATTTATGGGATAGTGTGGGCCATAACGTAGATGGTTACTTTTAGTGATGTTATGATGTGTCGTGTTTAATGGCATATTATTACTAATGGTTTTTGCGGTATTAGTTTTGTGATTCCGGAGTTATAAAAGGAATCCCCTTAATGTATTATTTTATTAGATATCGACACTACATATTACTTTCGACGTAAAGAAAATGCATTCTCTCTTTAATGAACTAATGTTTGGTAGATCAGGAATAAAGAAACAACACTAAATGCATAAAAATGATTTAAAAACAACGATTACAGTTAAATTACACGTTTCCGAAATCCAAATGAATTTTATGCTTTGTGATCAAAGATATTATATTTAATAAAAATTTTCATGAGCGGTTTAGCATCAAAAGTTCAGAAATTATGCCATTTCTCCAAGTTGGAAAATAAATAATTCAAAACAAATAAGTTACGATAGCCAAGAATAAGGAATTATTTCTGAAATTTATATGATTATTTTAAACTTTTTAGGCATTTCAAGTAGACATTTTTATACGACTAATCTAAACTTTTTCAAGTAATGATTTGTCTTGTATTTTAGAAAGATTATGACTGCTTAAATTATCATGACCAATCAATACATAATAATAGGATGATACTTTTAGTTTGTAGCAGAATTTTGAATTTTAAGGCATAATAATGTGACTAATCCTCAGTGCCCTGCAGTGCGGGAAGGACATCGAGTAATCTACTCATGGATAGAGGGAAAGTGGGCAACTTCTGTTGTAATGGAGCACCCGTAGGTAGAAGACTGACTTAGCTCCGTGACGTTCTTATAGTCATACGGTTTTTACCTATGGCTTAAAGTGGATTCCTGTAAACTACAAACATACATGGCAAGCCGAGAATTCAACTCAAAATCTGTGGCACTCAGACTTGACTCAGACTAGACACTCAGCCATTCAGTCCCATAAATAATAATAGATGAGCCTTATATGAAATATACATAGTGGTACCTCGGTATACGTCCTTATCCGTTCCAGATCCTTAAAATTTTACAAACGGGACGTAAATCAAACAAATCTTTCCTACAAAAAATAAAGGGAATATGATTAATACATTTTCACTAACAAAATTCTTATTGTTATTAGGATATTGTACATTAATGGGGTTGCATAAAATAACTTAAACACTGCTTGGTACTAAAATATATAAGTACAAAAACGGATAGAAGAAACACGTTCTAAAACGAAAATTTACCAAATTTAACTTACATTTTCTTTCTCTTTCCCTGTTTTTTGTCCTGGTTGAAGATCACCAGATATGACGCTTGCAAAATTCAGTCTCGAAAAACCTTCCATCTGCCTTTTTCTCAAAAACTGTAGGAAATGCGATATAGTCTGGTCATTCCACACAATGTTATAATGGTTAGTTTAGAGTTTGTTAAGGCTACAACTGTCATCAAAGTGTTTGACATTCATACATTTACTAGGAGTTTGAACCACGGTAATCGTATTCTTAAAGATAAAGATTCTTAATTATATCAAACAAAATACTTCACATCCTAATCATATTCTTGAAGGTCGCATATAAAAAATACTTCATGACCTAATTGTATTCTTGAAAGTCGTATATCAAACAAAATACTTGTTCTAATCGTATTCTTGAAAGTCGTATATCAAACAAAATACTTCACATCCTAATCGTATTCTTGAAGGTCGTATATGAAACAAAATACTTCACGTCATCGTAATCTTGAAAGTCGTACATGAAACAAAAAACTTCACGTCCTAATCGTATTCTTGAAGGTCGTATATCAAACAAAATACTTCACGTCCTAATAAGTCGTATTTTAAATTGGATTTACTATTCCAACAATGATTAGATTAAATATAATTTACTCCAGAATATAAATTTTCAAATAATTACTGAAAACCCAAATGTTTTACATTTATTTTAAAAATAAATTTATAACTAAAAGAAGGCAATAAATCCTACCCCTTTGTTAATTGCATTGTGTTCTTTTATAATGGCAGCCACCATTGCTCTAAATTTCACAATGAAAAATCTCCCAGTCTTTATTTTAGAACATCACAAAAGTTGACTTACATACAATGAAGCGAGGGGAAAGTTAATAACAAGGGATAACAGAAGAACTACAAAAAAAAAATATCACTGAAAACTCTTTTAAGTTAAAGATTATTACAGAGAGAGAATAAATTATTCTCGCAGTAATAATAACCCTTCTCCGTTTAAACCAAATGGCGATCTTCTGTTCTGAATTATTTCTTTGGTGGTTCCATTGCGAAGTTTCGACTGTGCAGAGAACAGTTTAGTTGTTCTGAGCGAACCAAATGATTAACACGGTCATTAGCCTTTCAGAGGATCTGGCAACAACATCAGTTAATAGATGGCCTGTATATGAACCGTACATGGTGGTACCTCGGTATATGACATTATCGTAGATCTTTTAAATTATGCAAACGGGATGTATAACAAACAAAATACTTGTCCTAATCATATTCTTGAAGATCGTATATCAAACATAATACTTTACGTCCTAACAAGAAATTTAAAAGAACATTTTAAGTTGAGCTTACTATTCAACAATGATTAGATTAAATATAATTTACTCCAGAAAATAAATTAGCAAGCAATTACTGAAAATCCAACTGTTTTGCACAAATTATTTTAAAACAAATTTACAGATAAAAGAATAAAAAGGAAATAATAAAGTTTATGACGGCAACAAATCCTATCCCTTTGTTAACTGCATTGTGTTCTTCCATA
The DNA here is from genome assembly GCA_021605075.1 of Caerostris darwini. NCBI lineage: Eukaryota > Metazoa > Arthropoda > Arachnida > Araneae > Araneidae > Caerostris > Caerostris darwini. Next base: position 119,549 of record BPLQ01004695.1, read on the forward strand.
TTGAAAGCACCCACTGTTCTAAATTTCACAATGAAAAATCTCCCAGCCTTTATTTTAGAACAGCACAAAAGTTGATTTACGCATAATGAAGCGAGGGGAAAGTTAATATCAAGTGATAACAGAAGAACTACAAAAGAAAAAAAAGAATATCACTGAAAACTCTTTTAAGTTAAAGATTATTACAGAGAGAATAAATTATTCTCGTATGTAATAATAACCCTTCTCCGTTTAAACCAAATGACGGTCTTCTGTTGAGAATGGTTTCTTTGGTGGTAACCATTGCGAAATTTCGACTGCTGGAGAACACTTCAGTTGTTCTGAGCGAACCAAACGATTATCACGGTCATTAGCCTTTCAGAGGATCTGGCAACAGCATCAGTTCCGCTGAGATAACGGCACCATTTCGCTTCCTAAAAATGGACGCGTTCTTGGTGGAGGGAGATGATTAAAACTCGTTTTATCTGTGCATCGCGCCAAGATAAGGCGGTGAACATTAATTCATTAGGGCCTAATGAGGGCCCGATTGTTCAGCTGGCTTTTCCCGCCCTTCGAACCAGTCGCATTCGGAAGCCTTTTCTGCCATCTTTTCAAGTTTAGTGGGCCCTTCTGCTAATGATAGGGTTAAAATCCCGAGCGTTCTTAAAAGTTTTCAAAAAAGTGCTTTTTCTTGTAAATGGACGAAAGGAGGATATGTTTAAAGGGGTTTTAGATTACAAAAAAATAAGTGGAATTTGTTGTTAGCTCACAAATTCGTTATTTTCATTGTATAAGATACAGATACATCCTTTCATTCGTAGATCTTCAAAAATTGAGAAGTCAAGTTTAAATATCAACAAGGAAATCTGTAACGATTATGGTATGTTTCCCAGAACCCGTTCTGCAAATAATCATCTCCAGGTTTTGTCTCAAATTACATATAATCTCTCTTTTTACAGATAATATATATTTTATAGTTAATATATTTGTTGTTAGCTTACAAATTCGTTATTTTCATTGTATGAGGCTTAGATACATCAATTCATTCGCAGTGCTTCAAAACTTGAGAAGACAAGTTTAAAAATCAACAAAGTAATCTGCATTGATAATGGTATGTCCATGCAGCCTACACCATTACGGAGCCACCACTAGCTTGAACAGTGCCTTGCTGACAGTTTGGGTCCATGGCTTCGTGAGGTCTGCGCCACACTCGAACCCTACCATCAGCTCTTACAAACCGAAATCGTGACTCATCGGACCAGGCCACGGTTTTCCATTCATCTAGGGACCAATCGATATGCTCACGTGCCCACGAGAGTCGCTGCAAGCGATGTCGTTCTGTTAGTAAAGGCACTCGAGACGGTCTTCTGCTGGAATAGCCCAAGAAAGCCAAATTTCTCCGCACAGTTCTAACAGACAAGTGCCTTGTACGTCCCACATTGATTTCTGCGGTTATTTGACGCAGTGTTGCTTGTCTTAGAATTTACGACTCTTTGCAGACGTCGCCGGTCTCGGTCGTTAAGTGCAGGCGGTCGACCACTGCGCTGTCCATGGTGGGATGTTATGCCTGAAATTTCATACTCTCGGCACACTCTTAACACAGTGGATCTGGGAATGTTGAATTCCCTAACGATTTCCGAAATGGCATGACCCATGCGTCTAGCTCCAACTAACATTCCGCGTTCAAAGTCTGTTAATTCCCGTCGTGCGGTCATCATCACGTCAAAACCTCTTCACATGAATAACTTGAACAGAAATGAAAGCTCTGCGAAAGCACTGCGCATTTATACCTGTTCTACACGATGCTACTGCCATCTGAAAATTTGCATATTGCTATCCCATGACTTTTGTCACTTCAGTGTATGTCTCCGTCTAGCTTTAATGATGTCCTTTACACGTTTCTTCAGGGATTCTACTAATTTAGATACGGCAACAGCATCAGTTTCGCTGAGATATTTTCATTGTATAAGACACTGATACATCATTTCCTTCTTAGCTTTTCAAAAGTTGAGAAATTAAATTTAAATATATCAAAGTTTGAAAGTTCTAGTCGTAAATGAAGAATGAAGTATTCCAAATTCTACAAGAAACGTTATCACATACAATACCCGAAAGATTATATCAAAGTTTGAAAATTCTAGTCTTAAATAAAGAATGAAGTATTCCAAATTCTACAAGAAACTTTGTCACATGCAATACCCAAAGGAATATATCGAAGTTTGAAAATTCTAGGCATAAATGAAGAAAGAAGTATTCCAAATACAATAAGAAGCACTATACAATTTAACAGCCACTGGAAAATGCCAAAAGGGATAAATATGAAACTTCAAAAAGAAGGATTTGATCAACGCTCTACGAGTATTTATAGCCATTGGAAATACAAATGGTTAAAATCCCGACCCAAAACATGAAAAATGATTCAAAACCATACTACAAAACACTTCAAACAAGAGCCAAATTCTCCAGAAAATTCCATAAGACCGTTATTCGTAAAGCATTTCAAGAGTTAAGGGTCCCAAAGTACCATTTTCCGCCAAAATTTGGAATGGAGTTTTATTTGTTTAGGCCTCATTTTCGGATAACGTCACGGACTCCTAACCAGGATATCATGTTCACACATGATAAAATCAACCAGGCAAACTGTAACAATGATGGTATGGTTCCCCTCATTGGTTCTGCAAATAATCTCCTCTAGGTTTAATGATGAATTACAGTACTATGCAAATTAATTGGGATAAATACAAAATTTTTCATAAATGAAATTTAATTAGCATAAGCTCACTTGCATACATTTCATAGAATTCTAGTAGAAAATATGTCTCTCTCTAGCTTTAATTGTATCCTTTACACGTTTCGGCATGGATTCTACTAATTTAGAACATGTCGTAAACATTTAATGTCGTCGTCACGAAACCAAACATTCACGATGTTCTCAATCATGCTTTTCTTGGTTGAACAATCATCTCACTCACACGTCTCTTCCCAATGCTACAAGAATTTTTGATGGGATTAATATCTGGAGAATTCCAGGCCAATCCAAAACTGCTATTTTTTTTCTTGGAGAAATTTTGTTTTGACATGGAGCAATTATGCCATGGAAACCTCGTTGAAACACACTAATACTACCAGCGAACGTTTGCAAAAAAGGCACAATTTTATAATGTAATATTGAAGTGTCCATTATTCCCTCAACTAGTTTTAAGCTGCCAGGTCCACCAGATGTAAAATAACCCCAAAACATCTGTTTTTGAAGGTGCTTGATTATTTGATTAATATGTTGTTCCCTAATGTGTTCTCCAGCGTGCCGTCTGATAAATGCTGTTTGAAGCCCTTGCACAAAACATTTGTTTCGTCACTGAATACAAACATATTGCAGTTCTTGTGAAGTCCAGGATTGATATTTCCTGGCCCAAAGCGAAAGTTTTCGCTTCATTGCAGGTGTTAATAACTGTCTTTTAATTGAGGATTTTGCCCATCTCCATGCTTCAAGGAGCTTTCGCTGTACTGTTTTGATGAATCCACACTCACACCAGCAGTACATACAGTCGAATTTTTATAGTTAATATATAATAGATGTATTCCCACAGCACTTTACATTTAGTAAATTATTTAATTAATGAGGTATTTTTTATAACGTTATATTAAACGCAGCTGATGTTAACTTGAATTGAATTTTTTTAACATTCTCACACGGAGGAAACGGCCATACCTACATATCCGTTGAATCCGCTTTCTTAACTTAAATAATTGGTCTCAGCATCGATTGCAATTCACTTCTCTGAAATAGATAAATGTAACTGACTTCCATGGTGGGTCAAGGCTGTACGCCTACTGGCAGATTTTGAGATAGGAGATGCTTTTCTTTTTACGAGGTGCGGTTGTCAGCTCGACGCTCTACAGTCATATTAGACCTGTACCTACGGTTTAAAGTGGATTACGATCCACTGCAAACATCCATGGCATCGCTGAAACTCAAACCCGAAACCTGTGGCACCGAGCGCCAGAGCACTAGTCACTAGCCCAAACAAGCTAGCGCTCTGGCGCTCGATACAACAGGTTTTGTATTCGAGTCCCGGCGGTGTCATGGATGTTTGTAGGGGTTCGGAATTCACTTTAAACAGTAATTCCCTATCTAATAGGATAGTAGAGCGTTATGGAGATAGTGTTACTAAGCGTCCATAGCATACTTTCAAGCTACAGGTGCTCCCTCGTTAGTGCTAAATGAGTAAAAGCGACGCAGCCCTTGCTTAGGGCATAAAAATTAACTGTCTCTGTGTTGCCAGCTGCATTAGAAAAAAATATTTAAAAACAATAATACGCAGAAAAATAAATTCCAAATAATAATGATACAAAAATCCCATTCGTAGTGGTAAGAGAAAACAATTTTGACTTCTTGAAGTTGTTCCTGTTATAAAGAGATTATAAAGCTTAGCAGATTATTGAACAAACATGAATCATTACGTACTGCCTTCCACATTGGCCTCTGACCAAATAGAAGAAAGACATGTGGTCTTAAAAAAGAATTTTTCATTACGTTTAAAGACTTAGCTGAAAATGAACTAATAGCGAAACTATGCAGTTACTTCATTAAGCAGTATAATGGGATAACCAAACTCTTTGTATGCTTCTTTTATAAGAATTAATGAACAATGAATTGATAAAAGGCTTAAAGCCGTCTGGTTTAGATTATTATCAATGAATCAATTTGCGTCCAAGTATTTTAAGCAATTACATCATTAATTTGTTCAAGACATTTTTAATACTGCAGTATTAAAAAAAAGAAAGAAGAATATATGACGGAGGATGTATTTAAAGAAGTTCAGATTAACAAAGCGGAATTCGTTATTGGTATGCGAATTCGTCGTTTTTGTTCAATAAGTAGGGTTGGTATACTTGGCAAGCACTGATACGGGACGTTTAAATGATAAATTGAATAAAAACGTGAAAAAAGTGGGTGGTAAAGGGTTTATTTTATTCTGATAAAAAAAATCCATTGGGCTTGATGGCCGAGTGACTAGCACTCTGGTGCATCTTGCTACAGGTTTTGGGTTCTTGTTCCGGCGGTGCCATGGATGATTGCAGGGGTTCGGAATACACACTTCTGTCTAATATTACTGCTACTACTACACCATACCACATCACATAGCTGTGTCTAGAGTTGGCCCTTTACAGTTTGGGAATGATGTGGGCGAGCAGTCTTATTTGACTTTGCAAATCTCTACGGTCATATGAGGCCAGGACCTACGGCTTAAAGTGGATTAAGAACCACTACAAACACCCATGGCAACACCGGGACTCGAACCCGAAACCTATGGTATCGAGCACCAGAGCTCTAGCCACTCGGCCAATCATATTAGACAGGGAAAGAACCTGTCTAATATGATTGAGGAAGGGGCTGTCAACCATACTCCTAAAAAGTAAAATCTGCCAATGGGCAGAGAGTCTTGGCCCACCGTGGAGATGTTGAGCTAATGAAGAAAAACAATCAATGAAGTTTAAGTAATCTAATAAAATAGACAATAAAAAATATCCAAGGCTAATCCTTTTAATTTCTGTCATATTCTAAAGTTGATTTTACTTTCTTGATTGTATAATTTTCTTCTTTCACATAATTATAAAATTAGGCGCAAATCATTTTAAAATTACAACGAAAAATCAAAATTGCTTCAGTTGTCTCCACTGACAATCTGGTTCTTTCGTCCTAGAATTGAGTTGACATCAGGGAAAATATTCTCTACATTTCCATTGTTGGTTGGAATGGTAAATACGTATTCATACAGCTTTATTATACAGGACTTCTGATCAATATACACCGAAGTGACAAAAGTCATGGGATAGCAATATGCAAATTTTCAGATGGCAGTAGCATCGCGTAGAACAGGTATAAATGCGCAGTGCTTCCGCAGAGCTTTCATTTCTGTTCAAGTTATTCATGTGAAGAGGTTTTGACGTGATGATGACCGCACGACGGGAATTAACAGACTTTGAACGCGGAATGTTAGTTGGAGCTAGACGCATGGG
>BPLQ01004695.1:125945-140078 GCA_021605075.1 Caerostris darwini
CTTCCAACGACTTGTTGAGTCCATGCCACGTCGAGTTGCTGCACTTCGCCGGGAGAAAGGAGGGCCGACACGATATTAAGAGGTATCCCATGACCTTTGTCACGTCAGTGTACATTGTTATGTACAAAAACTTCAACCATCTCCCATACTTTATTTCATAGTTGCTTAACTGTTTCGGTCGGTATTCTTTTTTTCTAACTTATCCTTTAGATAAACAAACTGGTTGAATGAATTGTCAGTATTGCCACTATCGATGCTTCTTACTTATAAATAAGTAACAGTAACGTTCTATTTCTTCCAATTCAGGAACTTGGTTGAGTCCTCCTGTCGAACACAATAAACTTCTGGAATTATTGTGACCGTTTCTCAATATATTCCGCAGTAGTATTAAAGAAATCAATAGACCGCTTTTCGAAAGATTCCAATTGCTTCTGGTGCAGCCTCCGGAATCAAGCTTTAAGATGTTTTTTTTGTCGCCATTCCAATAAAATTGGATTTGTTTTCTTTCATTCATGTTTGGTTTGTCTCTCGTAATGCAGAGTTTACTTCTAGGACTGTGATGCTTGAATTTTCTATTTATTTTTAATTTGAGTTTCAAACGCCTGAGAGGCCTGATGGCCGAGTGGCTAGAGCTCTGGCGCTGAGTACCACAGGTTTTGGGTTCGAGTCTCGGTGATGCCATGGATGTTTGTAGGGGTTCCAAATCCACTTCAAACAGTAGGTCTCCGTCTAACATGATCGCAGAGCTTTGCGGGGGTATTGTTATTCAGCGTCCGTAGTTTATCTTCAAGCTACAAGCGCCTTCTGGGTAGTGCTAAGTGAGTATCGTCGGTGTAGCCCTTGCTTATGGCATAAAAGACAACTGACTAATTATTTGCCAGTTGCATTAGAAGAAAATAAGATTCAAACGTATTCAACTGTGAATGCAAGAAGCAAAAATAAGCTTTACATAATAGATCATCGAAACCATCTTTAATATATATTTTTTAATCGCATCGAGGACTTGGTCTTGTTGACCATGTCCTTGTGGGCAACCCAAAGTGGGCTGCACTGACGAACGCTGTTACCCATATAGCACTATCAGAGGGCACGTGTTGCTGGAAGTTATGCTACGGACGCGAGTAACCCTATCCCCACAACACTGCTATTAGACCGGGATATACGGCTTAAAGTGGATTATGGACTACTATAAACATTCATGACACCGCCGGGATTCGAACCTGAAGCACCGAATGTCAGAGCGCTAGCCACTCGACAATTAGGTTCCTTCCCTATCTGATAGGTAGTAGGGCTGACAACCATACTCTTAATCAGAAAACATCTACTTTCTCAAAATCTGCCAGTAGGCAGAGAGCCTTGGCCCTTTAAAGGGCTGTTGAGCTATTGAAGAAAAAAAAATCAACGAAATTTAAGTAGTCTAATAAAAAGGACAGTAAAAAAATATAAGATTAATTCTTTTAATCTCAGCCATATTTTAAAGTGGAGTTTACTTTCTTAATTATATAATTTTCTCTTTCACAAAATTATAAAATTATAATTATAATGAAAGATAATTTTAAAATTATAATGAAAAATCAAAATTGCTTCATTTATCTCCTCTGACAACCTGACACTCTCCTGACAACTCACTTCCAACTATTGAGTTGACATCAGAGAAAATATTCTCTACATTTTCATTGTTGGTTGGAATTGGCAAATACGTATTCATATAGCTTTATTATACAGGACTTCTGATCAATATACATTGTTATGTGCAAAAACTTTAACCATTTCTCTCCCATACTTTATTTCACAGTTGCTTAACAGTTTCGGTCGGCATTCCTTTTCTCTAAATTATCCTTTAGATAAACAAACTGGTTGAATAGATTGTCAGTGGTGCCACTATCGATGTTTCTTACTTATAAATAAGTAACAGTAACGTTCTATTTCTTCCAATTCAGGAACTTGGTTGAGTCCTCCAGTCGAACACAATAAACTTCTGGAATCATTGTGACCATTTCTCAATATATTACACAAGAGTATTAAAGAAATCAATAGACCGCTTTTCGAAAGTTTCGACTTGCTTCTGGTGCAGCCTCCGGAATCAAGCTTTAAGATGTTTTTTTTCATCGTCATTCCAATAAAATTGGATTGTTTTTCTTTCGTTCATAGTTGTTGTGTCTCTTGCAATACAGATTTCACTTCTAGGATTGTTATGTTTGATTTTTATATTTTTTTAAATTTGAGATTCAAACGTATTCAACTGTGAATGCAAGAAGCAAAAATAAGCTTCACACAAAGGATTATCAAAAGCATCTTTAATACCTTTTAGGAGTGGTCCTGATGGCCGAGTGGCTAGTGCTGTGGAGTTCGGTGCCACATCTTTCGCGACCTTTCAGGCTTGAGGTTCGAATCCTGGCTGGGACATGAATGGACGTTAGCGGTTCGGAATCCGCTTTAACTGTAGTTTCTGGTCTATTTAGCCTTTTAGCGCACAAAATGACAGTAGAGTGTCAAACCAAAACAGATCTTTGAAAGTCTTAGGGAAATGCAGCATCTCACTTCATTGCATGTCGGAGGAAATTTCTGACATGTATAAGTAAAAGAAAGGATAACATGAAAAAGATATTTTTTTTTAACAGATTTAATTTTAGATAATTTTTTTTGACTAAATAATAAATTTTTTTAATTTAAAAAAGTGATAACCAAATTTTCCATTTTAGTTATTATAAAATAGTTATAAAAATCACATTTTACTTCATTAGGTACAGGGGCCTGATGTTCGAGCGGCTAGCTTTCTGACTCTCGGAACGACAGGGTTCGAGTCCCGGCTATCCATTGATGTTTGTAGTTGGTTCGGAATCCACTATAAACCGTAGGTCCGGGTCTAATAGGATCGTAGTGCGTTGTGGGGGTAGTGTTACTCTCGTCCTTAGCATATCCTCAAGCTATTCGTGCCCCCTGGGTGGTGTTGAATGAGTAACAGTGGTGCAGCCCTTGCTTATAGCATAAAGATAAATGTTTCATGCCAGCTGCATTAGAGGGGGGAAGGGGAGACCTTTTAGTGGTCTAGTCTCCCTTCATTAGTGAAAAAAAATCTTTTAATGACTGCCACAGTATCAATACTCTTTCAACTGTGGTTAACAGTGATAACCACCTAGATGCAGAGTAAGATAATAAGTTTTTGTGTGCAACGATAACATATTCCCAAAACTCTTTGAATCTTTCAGTTCTCACTGTAAACGCTAAAGTACTGCGATGGAACACCGAAGATAACTGGACGGGGGTAATGTTGCCACATTAAACGATTTGAAAACTGCTAAATTCAAATTCATGTATATCTAGGATTAGTGTACACAAATTGATAATAAATTATAGTTTAAAAACACGCTTTTAGAGTTAATCAAATTAAAAAGTAAAATATAATTGTTAATATAAGAATAAAATGACTGATGAGAAAATGAATGTCGCTGTTCTAAAAGCGTAGGGTGCTCGATGTCAATCGTTATAATTTTTCGCTAGTTTCATTCCGAAATGCAGAGTTGGTTTAAAAATGTCATACAGAGCACCCCACGCTTTTAGAACAGGGACATTCATTTTCTCGTCAGAAATTTTATTCTTATGTTAACAATTATTTTTTAGTTTGATTAACTCTAAAAGCGTGTTTTTTAGTTTTTTTAAACTATAATTTTTTTAGCTTGGTTATCTCTAAAAGCGTGTTTTTAAACTATAATATTTAAATGAGGTCCCGGTACGGAGGACTGGAACTATAGTTTTTACAATAATTTAATTGTGAGTAAAACAAAGGCTAAATGCGAAAATGTCGAGCCAGCCAAGATTCGAACAGGGAATCTCTCGATCCGTAGTCAGGCGCGATATCCGTTGTGCCACTGTCCCACGTGTCTTAGTTACTTTCATTCTACATGGGTTAAATTGCTCTTCATAAGTTAAAATAAAGAAATCACTCATCCTGGCGATCCTAATCATGATGAGATAATAAACTTATCAAAATATTTTAGTGTCGTCGGTCCTTGATAAGTCTACAACGTTTAAATTAAATCTGATCGCTTAAAGTAGGGCCAAATCGAGCCCAAAGAGTCAGTTACAAACAAACAAACAAAAAAACAAGCAAACATACAGGCGAAACTAATAAAAGCGTATTAAAAAAGAAGAAATGAATAGATCAGTGATTGATAATGAAGAAAACACGAACATTGACTGTGATTGAAAATTTCCTTTTAATAATTCTGTACTCATTGGTTAGACGGATTAGACGAACATTGACTGTGATTAACTGAATCACAAGATTTCTAAAGAGAGGAAAGTCATATAGAAAACAAAAAAAGTATTAAAATTGCACTTATTAAAGTTTGATAAGTTAAGTCAAAACAATAAATTCGTTCGTTCTTCATTGTGGTGTCACTTGCAAATAAGGTTGGCTTATTGTAGTGCTGTATTCATTGTAAAGTGGTGTTATATTGTTACTGATCCGCCAGGTGCAGGAAAACCTACACCAGGTCCAAGAGAACCCGTCGCAGGCGACAGGGCCAGGCTAAGGGTAATATGCAACTTCCCTTTAGCGATCAACTTCTAGGGCTGAAGACTGATTAAACCTCAGGACAACACTATACGATCATATTAGACTACAACATATGGTTTAATGTGTATTACAAACCATTACAAACATCCATGGCACCACCGTGAACCTGTGGCACCGAGCACTTTTATTAACACATAGCTAGACACTGCCGTTCATGCCCCAAAATAGGTTTGGTTTGTTGCTCTAAGGTCATTTGTTGTACATTCAAGGCTAATTAGATCTGGACCTACAGTATAACGTGGATTCTGAACCCATTACAAACATCCGTGTCACTACCTGGATTCGAACATGAAGCCTGTGGTACCAAAGGACAGAGCGCTAGCCAATTGAAAACTCAGCCGCAAGGTCAACAAGTTTGTTAAGTTATTCAACAAATGTGAAGAAACTTTTATTATTACATGGATCATTCTCCAATTAGAAAGAAAATTAAATTATATCAGAAAAGAAGCATTTTTTAAATCTCTAATAGAATTGCTAAAAAATAGGTTATTAACAAAATTAACAACAAACATTATCATAAAACTGAGTCGTCGAACTCAAAAGAATGCTTCTTTCACAGAAATAAATAGATAATGAATTAATAGAACGTCGTAAGTCGTCTGGTTTAGACAATTAGGCTTAATTAAGTGTCGGCATCAGCCTAATTTGGGTTGCGCACCATATCTTTCTATAGTCTTCAATAATAAAAAGATTATGCCGCGAAGTAGACTAATCTAATAAACCGCGAATTTGGTAACAATTACGTCTGGGATAAAAATAATTCATTACGTTCTTACTACGTAACTACGTCTGAATGAATATTTCTTCAGGACAACTTAGAAGTTTCCTGAAACTAGTTCATTAATGATTCTCCACCACTGATTTGTAATTGTCAATTGAGGCGAGAAAAAAGAATTAGATGAAGGAAACTTTTGAGATTATCCCTTAAAGTTACTGAATACCTACTAAAAAGAAACAAACTTCAGTTACAAGCAGACACCATACTTCTTCCATCATTTCAGCGGCCTGATTACCAATTGGCCTTTAGTACTACAGACCTTTCAGGGCCACACTCTGGCTCTTGGTACCATAGGCTTCAGGTTCGAATCCTGTCAATGACATGGATGTTTGTGAGTGGGTCGGAATTCACTTTAAAACTGTAGGTCCCGGTGTGCACAAAATGACCGTTGAGCGACAAACCAAAACCCGTAATTTCATCCATGAGGCCTAAATTCGATGACGAAGTGCGGTAGGCATGTCTTGGTACACCCTGAATAATGCTGAATCTGTTACAAATGTACTATTCTACTGGCGAATGACTTCGGTGAAAGCGCTCTGTAAATCGAAATAATAACTTTACCTAATTATAACTAGGTAAAATGGTTTTTCTCTAAAAGGGATTAATGTTAATTTTTACGTAATTTTCTTTTCATTTACGTCATTTTTTATTTCTTTTTACGTTACTTTTTTATCTTCTCCTCTTTTTACGTTATGCTTTGGTTCCCTTTACATTATGCTTTTATTTCTTTTTCTCTTTTAGTTATTTTTTCTGTCTCTTTCTCTTTATTTATTTCTTTTTATCGTTTTATGTTATTTTTTAAAATTTTTCTCATTTTACGTTATTTTTCATTTCTTTTCCCCCTTTTTAAGTTATTATTTATTTCTTTTCTACATTTTACGTTATTTTGTATTCAGTTTCTACCCTGTAGACTAATAATACATTAGATACTGGCGATGGCATTTTTTTGAGAATTAATTACGTATATTATGAGATTACGAAAAGCACGTTTCCTTTCAAGTTTCTTAACAAAATAATTGTGGTTATTATCAGATAATGTAATAAAATACATAAATGTATCTGAATCAACATTTATTTAGCCACTAACATATGTAAGAAGATATTTCTTCAAAATAAATTTTAAAGTATAAATTTATATCGAAATCATCACTACAAATAGCAAATTGTGCGGTCGTAGTATAATAACAATTCAATTAATACATCGAACTAGATCAGTTCACTACGTCGAGCTATTATCGTTGTCAGTATCATAAGAATCTAAAGCTGTAAGGAAACGCATATCAGGAAATGTCATTTAATGGTCTGCTCTCCTGAAGCTTGCTCTTGTAACGTCTCGGCCTATACTAGACCTATAACGGCTTCAAGAACAGGGCCGCTTTCAGGATCATGGGAACACTTCAATTATATATGTATATACAAATACAGAAATCTGGGTTATTTTACAAAGAAATGAAAATTAAAAATACAAATTTGAACACAAGTGCGCGATTAAATCCCTGTAGTTCACTCCAGGGTCGTAGGTTTTCAGAATTCTCAAGTCTGCGTTGAATCTCAAATAACATGATCTGCGACAGACCTTAATTAACACATGGTGTGATACACGAAACCACAAGGTTTGGAAACAGTCCCGGCCTGCCCTGTCACTTCAGAGAAAAAGAAAAGAACAACACTTTTTGTCGACTCTTCGTAGAACGCTTTCCTTTCTTCTGCAAAAAAATCCTTTTAAGATAATCCGTCAAGGGTAGAAGGTTCAGCTTCCCTTACTTCTCATTAGAGTAGCCATTTCTCAGCTCATAGTCCATCACCCATCACGATGGAACAACTCATGGTGTAGTCCATACTCAGTCTGTAGTTGTTTCGACCTGTGAAGGTCGCAAAGACAATCGTTAATTTCATGAGGTCTCATTATCCACGACACTGAATATCTGCCATCAGATTTGAGTGACAGGTTGCTCTCATTAGTACAAAACACTAATTTCATGTAATATAACTACTCACAATACTGCTTGTCTGCTATCAAACTTGAGTGATATTATGTACTTTTAAAAAACTATACATTCCTCTCTCCTGTGAATGAAATGCCAAATCTCTTCCCTTGAGAAAAAAGGCTACACTTTGCTTACCAATACGTTTAAGAAGTTTTAATTGAAATGCATTTAATATGGATAGAACCATTTATTACTACACTACATAGTTTTCCTTAAAAGATTTCAGAATGATATATATCCTTGTTGATTTAATTGGAACACAAATGATAAAAACATAGTTTAAAGTAATTCTTAAAATTTCTCCTGAAGTTTTCTCTGCTTACCAATACTGTTAAGAAGTTTTAATTAGATTAGCTAAAGTTAACCTTTAATTGTATGATATTAACAATTTTTTTAAAAACTATTCTGAGTGGAAGACAACGGAAATTGTGGTATGTCTCTTTTGACATTCTTTCGGAATTTTAAATGTACTTTTCGAGAAATGCTGCTTCTGGAGTTTTTCCATTCAATTACCCCGACTTGTTTATTCAAGTCGAGGAGCAGATAATGATGATTATGCTTCGAAGAGCTCCAAGTGGGTTAATTACACTTGGAAAACAAAATACACTTGAACTGGGGTTAAGGAAAAAGTTCGTTTCCCAGTTGTAGTATTTGTCTTGGACGTCTTTATAGCATTTTCTTGAATTACACGGGGAATGAAACTCAATAAATGTTTCTTCAGTCTGTCAAAAGCGATCTTGAATATATATTTTAGTTAAAAACTCGTAAGAAAAAACTTTTTTTTGTTTATATCAATTTCGTGAAATAAGTAATGTTTTATTGAAAAGTGTCTTTTGTTGGTTATTGATGGCTTAATAGTTATATTAGAGCCAAATAAAATACTGTGCTTACCCCTTCAAATAATGAATGGATAACCACTGATAGGTGCATGCGTACCTTTAGAAAACGACAGTTTAAACATGCGTTTCTGAGTATCCATGTTCTTAAACAATGTTACATGTATATTATGTTAGGTTCCTCAAAACCCGGCGGCCTGGTGGCTAGTTGGTTAGCACTCCGGCCATTGCTACCACAGGCTTGAATTCGAACCCTGGCTGTGGCACGCATGTTTGTTAGTGGTTCGGAATCCACGTTAAATTGTAGATCCCGGTCTAATTAGCCTAATGAGTAAAAAAAAAAAATAACCGTAAAGCAACAAACCAAATCAAACGTTTGATTAGGTATCCATCTACTTGTTAGTTATACGATATATGTTTAATTTGAAAAAAAAAATTATTGTTAATATCCCTGTAGGCAAACAATCGGCTAACGTTCTGGCCTTCTGTTGCAGAGGCTTCAGGTTCGAATGCTGGCTGTGAAATGTCTGTGTGCTAGTGGTTCGGAATCCACGTTAAACTGTAGGTACCGGAAATAATGTACCGGACCTGTAGGTACCGGTTTAATTCGTCTAGAGTAAGCACAAAATGACAGCCGAGCGACAAACCAAATCTTAAAAACAGAATGTAATTTATTCTCACTGTCATTTAAAAATGCCTTCTTCGTTATGGGCATCCGTAGTCGTCTATAGTATGCAACCTTTATTATAGAATGTTTTTATCAAGCTATATTATTTAAATTGTTTGGTAAGTATGCGAATCATAAAGTAAAGAAAATCTCTTGGTCAATGCGAGTATTAATAATAATGCTGGTTTAAGATGCCAAGACTTTTAACCCGAGGCCAATATCTACAAGAAGGTAGATTTGTAACAATTTCAACTTTACTCGGGTTGCATCCCAAAGGCTCTGTTGCACTGCCAGCACAAATCTGAATGAATGTCATTCACAGGAAACCTTTAGAGAAATCATGCAGAAAATTTGCACCCTCCTTCCGGATCCCAAGAAACCAATCATATCCATCCCGGCATAGATAGAGAAGCTTTCGATTCGATTTGTCTAAATTTTGAATCTGGATCGCCCAGTTTGAAACCCAAGCTGATATTCACCAGGCATAACGTCATTTCTTTTTAAGCAACATAATATATACAAATATTGTTCTTATGCAGCTGGTAATACAGTAACAGTTAATCTCCATGCCATAAGCAAGGGCTGCACCGCTGTTACTCACTTAGCACTACCCAAGGGGCCCGTGTAGCTTGGACATAAGTTAAAGACGTGAGTAATACTACCCCCAGAAAGCTCTACGATCCTATTAGACAGGGATCTACTGTTTAAAGTGGATTCCGAACCTCTACAAACATCCATGGCACAGCCGGGACTAAAACCCTGTGGTACCGAGCGGCAGAGCGTTAGCTATTTGGCCAATCAGGCCCCTTAGAAACAAATGTTTGTTGCGCTGCTATGGATATTTTGAAAACAGTATCAAAATAAAATAAGTTACAGAAGTTTATTTTTAATACCAAAAGGGTTATTTATAACTCCATCAACGAGTTAACCCTCCATACAAATAATGGAAGTGAAAACCCGTACTTTCAATATCCATCGAAAATGTCTTTAAAAAATGCAAAAAAATAAAGTTAAATTTCGGCCATAAAATTGTGTTAAAACACAATAACGTAGAGTACCTAATACTAGACCACTCAATTCATCACGGTAAAGGGAAATTTTCCGCAAAAATTCTCCCGTTTTATAACCTAATAGTAAATTTATTCTTCAAATAAATTCTCCATGCTAGGAATTGAAAACTCTTACTTGTTTTTATTATAACAGGTTACCCAACCACCTATGCAGAGTGAAAAGCTCCTCTGGAGAATACCCAATTTCAATATTTCTTGAAAAAAAAAATTGCGCCCCAGTTTCTATTTGTGTTTTACATCAAAATCGATATATAGAGTGAGTTAGAACTGAAAACAACGATGTATGCTAGGAAACCCATTTACTTAACCCTGCAAAATTGAAGGAGAGATGCACTATTATGTAAATACATAATATCCAAGCACTTATGTTTTACATTATCGAGTTTTATTGTTATGGCTTTAAGAGTGATGGACTTTTCATAAGGGAAGATTAAAGCATAAGGATCTTGAATAAGACTGTTGAGTATGAAGAATATCGCCACTTTGTATTCAATGCAAATTTTTGTTGTTTTTGATGTTGGGTATTTACATTTAAAGTTATTTTCCTCTAGGAAGACAGATATGCAGTACATTCAGGAGTAGCAAGGGTGCCAAATTGAAGGCTTACTATAAAGCATTAATTATCATCATCAGTGGCGCAACAGCCCCATGATGGGCCAAGGCCGTTTACCTGCTGGCAGATTTCTAGACAGGAGATGTTTTCTTTTTACGGGGTAGGGTCAACAGCACTACGCCCAATGCTCTGCAGCCATATTAGACCTAAGGTTTGAAGTGGATTCTGAACCACTACAAACTTCCATAGCACAGGTGGGACTCAAACCCGAAGCCTGTGGCACCGAGCGCCAGTCACTTGGCCACCGGGCCTTTTACTATAAAGCATTGTCACAGCAATTTCAGAGGAACATCAACATGGGGGGATTTGAACTATCCTCCCTTACTCGGCGGCCTGATGACCGATTGGATAGCTCTTTGGCCTTTAGTAACATAGGTTCAGATTCGAATCCTGGTGGGGGCATGGATGCTTGTTAGAAGTTCGAAACCCCTGTTAAACTGTATATCCTAGTCTAATTAGCCTAAAGTGTGCACAAAATGGCAGTAGAGAAACAAACCAAACTTCCCTTATACATTTTTAACGTTTTCCAATTTCGAGAATTATGACTTGAAGTATTCACTGCTATAAAGTTAGAAACATAGCAGATCTAGATCCGTGGCCCATTAACAACTTGCTCAGTTAGCATACAGGAAGGATGACGTTCGAATCTGCAGGCGTTACAGTCGTTACTTCCAGAAACGAAGAGACTCGATGGCGTTTGTGATATGGGTAAATCATCTCGCATTGATAATAAGGCTTTTTGATGGAAGATTTCTGGGTTTTATTCTATATAACATGCAAATTCAGAGCAGTAAGGTAGGAAAGAAGGTTACGTAGTAAAGAAGTCCTCCTCTCAACACTGTCGGTAGGCAGTTCGTGGTTTACATGATGCCCATTAATTTTACATCGTAGGAGCCTGATGGCCGAGTGGCTAGCGCTCTCGCACTCGGTACCACAGGTTTCAGGTTCGAGTCCTGGCGGTTCCATGGATGTTTGTAGTTGTTCGGAATCCCCTTTAAAACCGTAGGTCCTGGTCTAATAGGATCGTAGAACGTTGAGAGGGTAATGTTACTCGCTTCCGTAGCATTTCAAGCTACACGTGCCCTCTGGATAGTATTAAATGAGTAACGTCTTTGCAGCCTTATGGCATAAAAGATAACTGTATTTGTATTTGCCAGCTGCATTAGAAAGAAAACCTTTCTAACAGTTGAGGTTTCTCATAAACTTAAGGGCCCTCACATCTTTTCGTAGGAGACTACATAGCGCAAATTAGAAAAGTGTCACTACGACTATCATTGATTCTTTCTTTCGGTGGTTCAATTTTTCTGGTTAGCCGCAGTTTTCTAGTGGTTCGAGAAGTATTGATCAATCCATTCAAACATTTATGGAATCTTCATTTATTTACAAGCAATATTTACAAAGATATACAGAGTTGATGGTAACAGTTCAAAGGCAAAAGCTAAACTGGAAGAAAAATGTTCTTTTTGGAATAAAACAACTCGTTTCCACAGCAACAGCTGGTTTCCACGGCAACAGCCCGTTTCCACAACAACCAACAGCCCATCTCCACGTCAACAGCGCAATTCTGAATCGGCTCCAAACGATTTCTATAAAACTACCACGTGACACTGCGTGGCGAGAACTAAAGCATAGAAATTCCAAGAGGGAGTGAAAGAGGTAGAAATGATCAAGATTGTATGAGAGGTAGTGTCATATCATATAGAAATATATAGTATAGAGAAAAGAGAAAGAAAATAATGCATAGCAAAATCAGCGTTGCCCACGATGCGCTATAGGCAGCAAAACTACATTGGGCGATAACGGGATTTTAATGCGGCAAAACTACACGGTGTTTGATCAACAAATTATTCTCAAGTTAGGGGACCTTCCTTTTCTAGTCAAAGTGAGATTTCAGACTGCTGAATTTTCTTATCTTCCCCGATTTAGACATGGGAACTTTAGATTCAAATTTCGCTTGATTGTTTCGAACTCAGCTTCCTTAGTTCTGAATCCAAACGAACCCTTCAGCTGAATTCTTGATCTCTCTTATTTTCTACATAAGACACAGTCTAAATCGTTTTACGAAGGCATTGTCGTTTATGACTTCATAAAAGCTAAGCCTCCCGTGGACTGGTAATAGTTTAGTGTTTTTATTAAACACTTCCGTTACTAAAGAGATACTTTAGTAATCGTTAAACGCACACTAAAGAACTCAGCTATTTCCACACAGATCAGTCTTAAATTGTTTTTCAAGAAACTGCACGTGTACGTTCACTTCTTTTGGTTTGATTTGGTTTGTAGCTCTACGGTCATTTTGTGCACACTTTGGGCTAATTAGAGCGAGACCTACTGTTTAATGTGGATTTCGAAACCCTCCTTTTGAGAACTAAAACGTTAAAAAAGCGATTTTGGGTGCATCATATATTTTATTAAAGGTCTGCTTAACAAGATGTTTGAGAACTTGAAAACATATTTTTTAAATATTTCCAGATGAGTACATAGAGCTTTGATAAACTGTTGATACGATTTGAACCATATATTTGAACTATTAATCCGCCACACAATCGAAATATTTCTTCATTTTGCTATCCTATGATGACATTTTTTTCAATCTCACTAATAAAATATTAAATATAAATCCCTGTTATATTAAATATAAAAATAATTAATAATATTAAATATAAAAATATTATATCCCTGTAATAAAAGGAGATTTTATCTACTGAGTTGCCGCAGCTCAATAATCTTCAGAGAGCTAGTCTACATTGAAAACAATAAGGTTCATTATTTTTTCCATTAAAACATCGGTGTTCGATGGGCTTTATTCTAATTTGTTTTATGAAGGCACTGCTGTTTATTACTTCATAAAACACAGTATAATTCGTTTTAAGCAGGCATAGTCGCACAGTCGGAGGCATAGTCGGTTATGAACTAAACATAGTAGAATTCGTTTCAAGAAACATTGCAGGCTATGACTTTATAAAATAAAATGTAGTTTAATTCGCTTTGTGAAGGAATTGCCGTTATGACTTCATAAAACACAGTATAATTCATTTCATGGAGGCATTACTGTTTTTGAATTTGTAAAACACAGTATAACAAAAGTTTTAATTCTATTAACTATCAAAACGTCAGTTATGCAGGAATAGTAAGTTTAAATAATTCTTGAGATGTCTTTGCACTCTACCTTGATTATTGATTTTTTTATATTATGCAATTTAAAATTGTTAGTTTTGTTCGAGTTTTGGAGTAACCAAGAGCAGGAGTCCTGATGGCCGATTGGTTAACACTTTGGCGCTCAATACCACAGGTTTCGGGTGCCATGGCTGTTTGTAGTGGTTCGAAATCCACTTTAATTCGTAGGTCCCGGTCTCATATAACCATAGAGCGTCACAAAGCCCTATCAGACTTCTCACCCACATCATTCTCAAACTGTAAAGGGACAACTCAGCTCTAGGCATAGTGATGTAGTGTGGTGTAGTAGTAGTAGTATAACCAAGCGCGGAGTTTTACATTGTACCAAGGGATATCTCAATATTTTTTAAAATGGTATCAAATTATATTTTGACTTTATATCTAAATTCTTATCCAATTTTGTTGTTGTTAGTATTTAGATAAAAAAA
>BPLQ01004695.1:140995-238495 GCA_021605075.1 Caerostris darwini
GTGTTCTGACTTTAATCTTTTTTATTTTAATTTATATATTATTATGTTTTTACTTTGTAACGAACATCCTTTTTATAAACGAGCATGCTACATCGTTTGAGAAATTCTGTTTACTACATGCAAATTTAAATGGTAATATTCAAATTTTCCAATTTATTTATTATAAAATAGTTAAAAACCTTTTTTTTTACTTCATTAGGTATTTGCAAAGAAATAAAAAAAATGTCAATAATTGAAAACAGGCAATTTGGAAAACCTTAATTCAAAACAATCAAATCTTAAATAAATGTTTTATTTCAGCTATAAATAACATGAAATCTTTTTTATACATACGAATTCTACGAGCCAATGAGAAAATTCCAAATAACAAACGTCGTTTATCTTTCGAATCTTGAATCCTCTATTTTAGAAATCTAAAAAATAATATTCCATTTGCATTAATCGTTCCGCTTTAACGAAGCGTTCTGATGTGGAAGTAAAATATATGGAATTTTACGAAGTTTTCCGGAAATCGAAGCATTACACACAAAAGAATTGCTTTGGAACAGAATCGTGCTTTTATTTTCGATAGAGTTTGTCGAATTGAGGAAGTGGAATATATCAGACTCTAAAACAGTTTTCGAGCGTGAAACAATTCTAGATTTCTCTTCATTTAAAAAATTTTCAAACTCAGACAACAGTGCAGACAAAGTGCATTCTTCTTCTATTGATTCGATGATTGAAATTACTGATATTGTTCTCTCAGTCTAAAAGAAAACGCAATGGAAAGCTCGTGCTTTATATAATTTTTCTACGTAAATGCAAACAAATAAATAAATGTTAAAAATATAATACAGGAAAATTTTGTAGTATTGTTATAAATTTATTTGACTGGATATTTAACTTATAAAAGATTTTCCTCTCACAAACTACTTGATAAAGTTAATATAGATCAAATATCATACTTTGAACCTGTATTTCATTAACCATCATGTCGAATTATTTGTTGATAATCATTTTAAGCATATTTTTTATCTATTATAAATATTTATAGTTTCTGTATATGAAAATTTATACTTTCATTAGGTGAAAAATGTATTCTTTCATTAAGTAAAATATTCATTCTTTCATTACAAATAGGAAATATTTATACTTTCATTATGTGAAATATTTATATTTCAGTAGAAGAAATATTCATACAAAGTTAGAAATTTTGAAATACTTATATTTCATTAGGCAAAATATACATGATTTCATTAGGGGAAATAATTAATATTTCTGTTATGTGAAAAATTTATGCTTTCATTAAATGAATAAATAAACGTTTTATTCAATCTATAAATAGCATGAAGTCTTTTTTATTTCGTTACCAACGTTTCCCTTAGTCAATAAAAATAACACGAACGAAAACTAGCAGTTATAATTAAATCGACACTCAATAAAATTGGAATTTTCAATGAATTTCATTTATGAGGAATTCTTTATAGTAATGAATAGCTGGAAATAATACTTTCAAGGAAAATGTGTAGATAGAACTTGCGTATACATGTGTATACATTAAATAATTAATTTTTTTTTGTGAAATTGCGCATTTTACAAACAATTTAGCAATCCACCGCCGTTGCTGCTTCATTCTAAGCAATTAAGAAATCTTTCTAAGAGGCCATTGAGAGTGAAAAGACGAAAGAAGAAGACAAAAAAAGAAAAAAACTCTTTGAAGCTAATCGAAAAGATAAATTTAACAGCCGTAATTAATTCCAAAATCAAATCAATTCTTTCTTTAGAATTTAAAGCAGCCCAGTAAAAACACCATTTAAACAAAAGATGTGAAAACTTGGAAGCAATTAGTGATATAAATGAAACAAATAGAATACTAAGTGACTGAATTTTCACACACGCTTTGAAATTAAAGCAATTATACAAAGTTAACGAAGATTGGCAAAACAGAGCCGGCTAAATTAGCGAATACGGTTTCCAAATAAATGGACGCGTCAGAGATTTGGTCTTCTTTTTTTTTTCAGGCTGAGAATTGGCAACATGGAAAATGCGAATTTTAGTAAGTGGATTATCTGTTTTTCCAACTAATTGCAGAAATAAATGGTCCTTATTTGATCTAGTTTAAAGATAGTGCTAACATCCGTACTATTTATTGTTAGGCGGCTTGTATATTTGTAAATGTATAATTTTAATGAATTAGCATTTTTCATAATGCAGAACGATAAACAACCAGGACAAATTTTAAAAAATAATAATTCAAAATTTAATAAAGATGAAAGATACCATCTGCACAAAAAAAGGGAGGAAATTAAGGGTTTTATTAAATAATTAAAAAAAAAAAAAGAATAATTAATATTTTGCCCACCAGATGGTGCCGTAAAACTAGTTGTCCAGAGGTAGGGACATGATGGCCGAGTAGATGGCACTCGATACCACAGGTTTTGGGTTCGACTACTGGTGGTGGCATGGATGTTTGTAGTAGTTCGGAATCCACTTTAAACCGTAGTGTCCCAAACCAACATTGTAATTTCTTCTTTTTTCAATACTTTTTTCTTTTTTTTTCTTTTCGACACTGTAATTAATTCGGATTGGTCAGTGACATGTCTGCGGCATTCAAACCGTAGTTTCCGGTCTCCTATGACCGTAGAGCAGCACAGAGACCAATCAGACTTCTTTTCACCCACAACCTTCCCAAACTGTAAAGGGGCACCTGAGATCTAGGCACAGTGATGTAGTGTGGTATAGTTGTAGTTGTCAGTTGTGTAAAAAAACATTAACTGGCTATGCCATTCACGAGACGACTGCTGTTCCTTCTCTTTCTATGATCAATTTTTATGCATGGAAAATACACCCGTCCATATTTCTGCATCTATAAATGACTGTTACGATCAACATTTGAGGAGACTCGTGCTCCCAGTAAATAGTTCATTTATGCATGGCTATCCAGATCTCCCGATCTCACACCACGTGACTTTTGATTGTTTGTATACTTGAATTTTAAAGTGCACGATGAAAAACCGTCGTCGTAGGCAACATTGGAAGATGCTTTCCGAAAACATACACTTGCTCTACCACCAGAAATTCTGCATAATGCCAGGAGTTGCTGCCTTGTCTGATAAATGTGTTGTTGAATAATGGATGACATATTGAACATTTATTAGCTATCGATCTGTCTTATATATTATTTTATGTAACGCATAGTTTTTTCAATGTAGATCTATTCATCGGGTGGTAAAAAAATGAACGACTCTAGCGTTATTATTTTATTATTTGTAAAAGGAAGTTCTCTTAGGTTTCTATGTTTTCTATGCAAAAAGCATCTTTTTCTATTTATTAGTTTTCGAAATATTAACTTACAAAGATTGTCCTGACTTTTGGATTATTCTGTAGTCTGAGGTTATTATTTTTTTAAGGGGAAAGAAATGCTAGAATTAGGCTATTTATTAGAAATATGCTGATAATTATAATTTAAAGTTATAATATACTGCGCATTTAACAACTATTTGGTGAGAAATTTAAAGATGTCAATATAACATTGGGCGAACTTCGTAGAATTTTCAATCACGAACCTCCTTCCTTGGTAACATATGATTGATAATAAAAAATTTCTCTGACAAAAGGAAACATGTTAATTAATATTTAAAAATGTAAAATTTCACAGTTTTTTTTTATCGATTTTTTTAAAATTAATGTCAAATAATATGCTATGCCTATTAATGCACATAAAATCTTAATGCTTTCAGCATTTTGTTTTGCATTCATAACAGTTATGGTCATAGTTATTCTCATAAAGGATTCTTTTAACATTTATTACTTCATGAGCCTGCTGCGTAATTAAATGATGGCTGACGACCCCATTTCTGAAGACAACGAAACACTTCTTCAGAATACTATTTTTTACAAATAACAAAATTACAGAAAACCTCAACTGTTTGTTAACTATACATAATAAAGTAAAATTAAGAAATTAAAGAAAAATTTTGTGTTTTATAATTTTTTATTGTAATTTATGTTCATTGGTTGGGCGACATCAGAAAGTTACTGGATAATGATGAGAAATTTCAACACTTGATAGCATAATGACCATTGAGGGACTAGATAAATTTGAAATTATCTCACATGAAAACATGCACCCAGAAGATAAATTTTTAAAGACACTATTTCAATAAAAACGCAGTAATTGTTACGTGATAAGACGCTATCTGTTATACAGGGTGCATAACGCTAGCTATTACGTTGTCCCGTTTAACCTGCATAAAGCGCTGTTTAGATCAGTCAATAAGTTGTCATATTTAAATGTTGTAAAGAACTGTTTAGGCCAGTCAGTGCAATACCACGTTTAAATGTTATACGCAGTTTCAGTCAGTCAATTCGTCGACACGTTTAACTGTAATAGGGAGCTATTTAGGTTAACCATTATGTTGCTATGTTTAAATGTCATAGAAGACTGTTTAGGCCAGTCAATTCGTTGCCATGTTTAACCGTCGTTAGGCTTAGGTCTGTCAATAACTCGTGTTATATGGTTCTGTTTAGTTTATTCAATGCCTCGCCACGTTTAAATAATATAGGGCATGCATCATTAAACCATCATTATGCATCATTAAACAAATTCAGTTAAGAATGTGATTTAAAGGTTGACAGTGGTAACGGATGAACTACACAAATGTTTGATTTTTGAATATACAGCGACAAAATTTGCCATCTTTAGAATACGTGCATCATAAACTATGACAAAGTTTTTTTTTTCGTACAAACGGAGGTCATGCAGGTTGGAGATTGATTTGCCGCTCTAATGTAATTTTCTGCATACTTTAGGCTAATTAGACCGGGACCTACAGTGTAACGTGGATTCCGTATCACTAACAAACATCCATACCATAGTTACAGGAACCTGGTTTATAACCTGAAAGAATAAATATTTCACTTAATGAAAGTACACACACACAAATAAAGTATATACACTTAAAGCATAAAATTTAACAAGAAAGTAATGTTTTACATAAATTATTTCACCTAATGAAAGTATGAATATTTCTCTTAACACAATAAAAATATTTAACATACTGAAAGCATAAATCTTTTACATGAAAATATATATATTTCTTTTAATGAATGAATAAATATTTCACCTACAGAAAGTATAAATATCTCACATACAGAAACTATAAATATTTATAATGGATAGAAATAAGAATTATAATGTATAAATAAAAGGATTATAAACAAGTAAGTCGACATTTTGATTAATGGATTACGCTCAAAATGTGACTTTTGATCTGTATTAACCTTATCAAATAGTTCGTGAGTGAAAAACTTTTATAAGTTAAATATCCAGTCAAATAATCTTAAAACAATACTACAAAATTTTCCTGGATTACACTTTTAAAATTTACTTATTTGTTTGCATTTACGTAGAAAAATGCTTTCATTGCTTTTTCTTTAAGACTGAGAGAACAGTATCAGTGATTTCAATCATTGAATCAGTAGAAGAAGAATGCACTTTGTCTGCACTGTTGTCTGAGTTTGAAAATTTTTTAAATGAAGAGAAATCTGGAATTGTTTCAGGCTCGAAAACTGTTTTACCATCTGATATATTCCACTTCCTCAATTCGACAAACTCTATCGAAAATAAAAGCATGATTCTGTTCCAAAGCAAGTATTCTTTTATGTGTAATGCTTCGATTTCCGGAAAACTTTTGTAAAATTCCATATATTTCCCTTTAATTTCCGAACTCTTCATTAAAGCGGAACGATTAAGAGAAGGCAGTGGAATATTATTTTTAGATTTCTAAAATACAGGAATAAAGATTGAAATATAAAAGGCATTTGTTTTCTGAAATTTTCTCATTGGCTCGCAGAATTCGTGTGTTGAAATCTGTGTAGCATTTTTCCTACGAGAAGAGATATAGCGTTCTGTTTCCAGGGGAAAGCTATGCACATTCTTTAACAAGTGAATATTAACAGCCTGTAATTCAAATCTGATAGCAGATGAGCAGTGTTAAGGATATTTATATTACATGCAATTAGTATTTTAGTGTTTTGTACTAATAAGAACAGCCTGTCATTCAAATTTGACAGCAAATAATCAATATCATGGATAATGGGACCTGAGGAAGTGTCCACTCCAATGAGAAATGAGGAAAGCTGACCCTCCATCTTGACGGATTTTCTTAAAGGGAAGTTTTTGGAGAAGGAGAGGAGTGTTCTGGGACGAGTCGACAAGATATATATTTATTTATTTTTCTGAAAGTGATTGAACAGACAGGAGATTCCGCCTGTTTACAAAGCGAGCCTTGTGGATACATATTTCGTATATAGCATTCAAAAATTATAAGCAACTAGTTGAACCTGGCATACGTTGTCCTGCCAAAAAAAAAATGCAATGTAGAAAATTACATGTCGCGAATATATTCTCCATATTCCAATATATGCTCATTTTAATTTGCATGGATATCATTTGAACGGCATATAAGATGAAATGCTGCAACACCCTCTGGTAGCAAGTGACAATAAAGTGGATAGCGCGAATATATTTTTAATACTCGAATACATAGTATTACCAATTTTCATAGCTACTGGTTGAACGGTATAGAAATTGATATAGAATTGCCTCTGGTGGCGACTTACAACAAAGGAATAGCATAAAAACATTCTCCATATTTTGTCAAACACACATTTCATCCAAAATCGGTCAAGACTTTTAAGAGAAGTTCAGTGACAAACATACGTTTTAGAAGAATTATATAAGTTACAGTGTCACCTATCGGATCCAGTTGTGAATCTAAACCATCCAGGGACTACTAAAACACACGCAGAAAATTTAATCAAATTCGGTCCAGCCGTTTAGGAGGACTTTACTGACAAACACATGTACAGATGAATTACATATATAAAGATTTCGCTTATTTCGTGGAAAAGGTTTTCAACGTTAACCTGTGCAAATGAAGAGATTATAATAACGAATGCAAATTAATATTTACATTTAGCAATAATTATTTTGAATAAATTTCATGATATAAAATTATTTTAAAGGACAACATACGTATTATTACGTATACGTAATTTTTATAGAATAAGCTAAATTATATAACTAAAAGAACTTTGATTATAAAAACTTCTTTAAATTATTTATAACATTTACAAAAAAATTTGTACAACAATGTATGATGTTCGTCAAATACATAATATAGATCCCAAAAATTATGTCATTTTTTTATTATTATTCTTAACATCAGGACCAAAAGGAAGAGGCAATGACAACACATACCTCTACTGTATTTTTACATCGCATAACACAAAGTAGTGACTAAATCAAAACGGAACAGCATTTCCACCCCTTTTCGGAAAACCACCCCTTCCGAAATTTCCGTCAGAATTCCACTTCACTCCGAATGCAATACCCCAGAGGGAAAAACGAACTCTTTGACAGCAGGAATCACACCAGAAAATTATCGCCACCGACATCATTCAAATCATGGACAAAAGAAAATTCGACGATGACGACGTCGACGATGATGATACATTCTTCCAAAACACCTCGTGACGAACAATAACAATTACTTCTTTTCGTTCCCGAAAGTATCTGGGGCGAATGTATCGGTGATGTGCGGGGGCCGACCCTAGCGATAATTAAGTCCTTTCGTATCAACATGCAAATTCCCTTCCCGTCCCATCTCTGAGCCTCGACGTCAAATATTTGAGAGAGACAGAAGCCCCGGCAAATAAATGCCCAACAACCTTTGGGAAGGGCTGCAACTTCGTTAGCGGATTGCTGCAGGGGGTGGGATGTGGGGGTTGAACCCTCCCCCCAGTCCCCCAGGGCGGATTCGTTCCTCTGTGTCCTTGCTAATTAAATAGCTCTCGTGTGGTGCTGTAACGCACAGGGTGAGATTATGTTCTGGATTTTCTTGTCCGCTGAATGGTTAAATTTATGCTTGTTAAAACTGCTATAGCAATAAATTGATAGCTGTACATGCATGCGTTCCATTAAAATAAAGTATTAGATTGTCATTCACTTTTTGTTTTGTTTCTCTTTTTTTGTTTTGTTTTGTTTATCACCTTTTGTTAGTCTTCGAACATGAAGAAAAAAAAATTAAAACCGGACATCACATAATTAAACGGAACAACAAATAATACTTTAAAAAATAGAAAACGAAAATTATACAATAATGATAACAAATTATAATATCAACTGGTCCTATTTCATAATAATATTAGCTGGTCTTATTTTATTAAATATTAACTATTATTTTATAATAACATTAGCTGGCAAGAAAATAAAAAAAACGAACAAACATAGATGCTTTTTTTTTAAAAACAGAAACAGAAAACTATATAATAATAATATTAGCTGGCCGTATTTTATAATGATATTAAATGGATGTATTTTATAATACTATTAGCCAGCCATATTTTATATTACTGTTGACAGGCCATATTTTAGAATAATATTAACGCGGCATAATTTATATTAATAATTAGCTAGCATATTTTATAATACTACTAGCTGGCCATATTTTATAATAATGTATGATGTTCGTCAAATATATAATAATTATTCTCAAATGAGATAAATTTTTATTAATATTTTTAACATCATCATCAAAAGTGTGAGGCAACGACAAATTCCTATATCACACTCTTACATTCCATAACACAAAGCAACGACAGAATCAAAACGGAACAGCATTTCGGAAAACCACCTCTTCCGAAATTTGTGACAGGAATCGAACTTCAATCCGAATGCAACGCCCCAGAGGAAAAACGAACTCTTTGACAATGGGAATCGCACCAGAAAATTGTCGCGACATCATTCAAATGGTGGACAAAAGAAAATTCGACGACGACGAATGATGAAGATGATGATGACTATACATTCTTCCAAAACACCTCGTGACGAACGGTAACCAATTACTTCTTTTCGTTCCCGAAATTATCCGGGTGAATGTAACGGTGAGGTGCGGGGGCCGTCCCTAGCGATGATTAAGTCCTTTCGTATCAACATGCAAATTCCCGTCCCACCCCGCCGTCAAATATTTGAGAGACAGAAACCCCGACAATAAATGTCCGACAACCTTTGGGGAGGGCTGCAACTTCGTTAGCTGATTGCTGGAGGGGGTGAGGGGCCTGGGGGGACTGGCCCCTTCCTTCCCCCCCAGTCCCCAGGGCAGATTCGTTCCTCTGTGTCCTTGCTAATTAAATAGCTCGTGTGGTGTTGTAATGCATAGGGCGAGATTATGTTCTGGATTTTCTTGTCCGCTGAATGGTTAAGTTGTGCTTGTTAAAATTGATATAGCAATAAATGGATAGCTGCACATGCATGCATTCCATTAAAATAAAGTATTAGATCGCTCTTCGCTTTTGTTTTTATTAATTATAAGTGTCTTCGAACAGGAAGAACAAAAAATTAAAATGATATTTAAAAAAATAGAAACCGAAAATTATATAAGAATGATAACAAATTTAAGTATTAACTGGATAGATTTTATAATAATATTAGCTGGCCATATATTACAATAGTATTAGCTGGTCCTATTTTATAATAATATTAGGTGGTCCTATTTTACAATAATATTAGACTGGTCTTATTTTATTAAATATTAACTGGTCTTTTATAATAACATCAGTTGGCCATATTTTATAATAATATTATATGGCCATATTTTACAATAATATTGCCTGGTCATACTTTTTAATAATATTAGCTGGTCTTATTTTATAATAATATTAGCTCGCCATATCTTATAATACTTTTAGCTGGTTTTATTTTATAATACTACAGCAGGCCATATTTTATAATACTATTAGTTAGCTATATCATATAATACTATAACAGGCCATATTTTATAATACTATTAGCTAGCTATATCATATAATACTATAACAGGCCATATTTTATAATGCTATTAGCTAGCTATATCATATAATACCATAGCAGGCCATATTTTATAATACTATTTGCTCGCCATATTTTACAATACTTTTCGCTAGTCATATCATAGAATACTATTAGCTGGTCGTATTTTAAAAAACAACAACAATTTCTTATCAAAATATCAACAATTTATTATTTTGTTATTTATATTATATATTTGTATCATATATATAATTTTAATACAGTAAACTACATTATGGAATTAAAAAAATTTTGATTATAAAAACGTCCTTAAATTATCTAAAATATTTACAAAATATTTTTACAACAATGTAGGTTGTTCGTCAAATATATGCTGCGCCCCAGAGGAAAAACAAACTCTTTGACAACAGGAATCGCACCAGAAAATTGTCACCGGCATCATTCAAATCGTGAACAAAAGAAAATTCGACGACGACTACGATGATGATGACGATACATTCTTCCAAAACATCTCGTGACGAACAATAACCAATTACTTCTTTTCATTCCCGAAATTATTTGGGGCAAATGTATCGGTGATGTGTGGGGGCCGACCCTAGCGATAATTAAGTCCTTTCGTATCAACATGCAAATTCCCTTCCCGTCCCATCTCGGCGTCAAATATTTGAGAGAGACAGAAGCCCCGGCAATAAATACCCAACAACCTTTGGGGAGGGTTGCAACTACGTTAGCGGTATGCTGGAGGGGGTGGGACGAGGGGTTGGCCCCCCCGCCCCCCCCCCCAGTCCCCAGGACAGATTCGTTCCTCAGTGTCCTTGCTAATTAAATAGCTCGTGTGGTGTTGTAATGCATAGGGCGAGATTATGTTCTGGATTTTCTTGTCCGCTGAATGGTTAAGTTGTGCTTGTTAAAATTGATATAGCAATAAATGGATAGCTGTACATTGATAGCTGCATGCATTGCATTAAAATAAAGTATTAGTTCGTTCGCTTCGCTTTTGTTTCGTTTAATTGTAAAGTATAAGATTCTTCAATCATCATGAAATGAAAATGCCATGCATTTGATATTTAAAATAAAAATAACGTTGCTTTTTTAAAAAAATAGAAACAAAAAAATTATATATAGTAATAGTAAAAAATTATAATATTACCTGGTCATATTTTATAATAATAGTAGCTAGCTACAATTGGTCCTATAATATTAGCAGGCCATATTTTACGATACTAGTAGTTGACCATATTTTATAATAACATTAGCTGGCCGTATTTCACAATACTACTACTACCTCATACCACATCACTGCGCCTAGAGCTGAGTTGGCCTTTTACAGTTTTGGAATGATGCGGGTGAGAAGAAGTCTGATTGGGCTCTGTGACGCTTTACGGTCCTATGAGACTTTGATGTATTCCGAACCACTACAAACATCCTTGGCACCGCCGGGACTTGAATCCAAAACCTGTGGTGCCCAGCGCCAGAGCGTATATATAATTTTTATAGAATAAGCTAAATTGTATTAAGGTAACTTTGATTATAAAAATATATTTAAATTATTTATAGCATTTACAAAATATTTTTACAGTAATGTGTGATGTTCGCCAAATATATAATATTTATTCTCAAATGAGGTTAATTTTTATTAATAGTTTTAACGTCAGCATCAAAAATGCGAGGCAATGTCAAATTCCTATATCACACTCTTACATCTCATAACATAAAGCAACGACAGTATCAAAACGGAACAGCATTTCGGAAAACCACCTCTTCCGAAATTTGTGACAGGAATCGAACTTCAATCCGAATGCAACGCCCCAGAGGAAAAACGGAACTCTTTGACAACATGAATCACACCAGAAAATTGTCACCAACGACATCATTCAAATCCTGGACAAAAGAAAATTCGATGACGACTACGACGACGATGATGGTGACGATACATTCTTCCAAAACACCTCGTGACGAACAATAACCAATAACTTCTTTTCGTTCCCGAAATTATCTGGGACCAATGTATCGGTGCGGGGGCCGACCCTAGCGATAATTAAGTCCTTTCGTATCAACATGCAAATTCCCATTCCCTTCCCATCTCGCCGTCAAATATTTGAGAGAGAGACACAGAAGTCCCGGCAATAAATGCCCAACAACCTTTGGGGAGGGCAGCAACTTCGTTAGAGGATTGCTGGAGGGGGGAGGGATGGGGTTGCCTCCTCTTCTCCCCAAAGTCTCCAGGGCGGATTCGTTCCTCTGTGTCCTTGCTAATTAAATAGCTCGTGCAGTGGTTCTTGTCCGCTGAATGGTTAAGTTGCGCTTGTTAAAATTGCTATAGCAATAAATTGATAGCAGTACATGCCCGCATTCCGTTAAAATAAAGTATTAGATTGCTCTTAGCTTTTGTTTCTTTTAATTATATGAGTCATATTTCGTAATAATATTAGCTGGTCTTATTTTATTAAATATTAACTGGTTTTTTATAATAACCTTAGCTGGCCATATTTTATAATAACATTAGATGGCCATAATTTACAATAATATTACCTGGTCATATTTTATAATAATATTAGCTGGTCTTATTTTATAATACTATAGCAGGCCAAATTTTATAATACAATTAGTTGGCCATATTTTATAATACTATTAGCTAGCCATATCGTATAATACTATTAGCTGGCCATATTTAAAAAAATTACAATTTATTATCAAAATATCTATAATTTATTATATTGTTATTTATATTATGATATGTTTGTATCATATACATAATTTTATTACAATAAACTACATTATACAATTAAAAGAGCTTTGATTAAAAAACGTCATTAACTTATTTATAATATTTACAAGAAATTTTTACAACAATGTAGGATGTTCGTCAAATATATCCTAAAATGAGGTCAATTTTTATTTTTATTCTTAACGTTAGAATCAAAAGATAGTGGTAACAAATTTCTATGCCATACTCTTACAACCTGTAACATAAAGCAACGACAGAATCAAAACGGAACAGCATTTCCACCCCTTTCCGAAATTTCCGACAGAAACCCACTCCAATCCGACTGCAACACCCGAGAGGAAAAACGAACTCTTTGACAACAGGAATCACATCAGAAAATCGTCGCCACCGACATCATTCAAATCCTGGACAAAAGAAAATTCTATGACGACGACGACGATGATAATGATGATACATTCTTCCAAAACACCTCGTGACGAACAATAACCAAATTACTTCTTTTCGTTCCCGAAATTATCTGAGACGGAAGTATCTGTGAGGGGTGCGGGGGCAGTCCCTAGCGATAATTAAGTCCTTTCGTATCAACATGCAAATTCCCTTCCCGTCCCATCTCTGAGCCTCGACGTCAAATATTTGAGAGAGAGAAAAGCCCCGGCAATAAATGCCCAACAACTTTTGGGGAGGGTTGCAACTTCGTTAGCGGATTGCTGGAGGGGGTGGAATGGGGGGTTGTCCCCTCCCCTTCCCCCCAGTCCTCAGGGCGGATTCGTTCCTCTGTGTCATTGCTAATTAAATAGCTCGTGTGGTGCTGTAATGCATAGGGTGAGATTATGTTCTGCTCTTATGGTTAAGTTGTGCTTGTTAAAATGGCTATAGCAGTAAATTGATATCTGTACATGCATGCGTTCCATTAAAATAAACCATTAGATTGCCCTTTGATTTTTGTTTTGTTTTATTATGAAGTATAAGATCGTTTGATCATGAAGATTAAAAAAATGCCATGTATTAGATATTTAAAAAACAAGTAATATAAAAAACTTCTCCCAGTACAATTTATCATGTGCAAACATGATTTGCTGTACGAATACACATGGGAGTATAACAAAAAAAGGAGTTCAACATTTTAGGGTTCCGCTTGTTTATTTGACGATTTTTTCCCTTGTGGGTTTCGCCAACAAAGGCCGCTGCGGTTACAAAATAGTATGGTTTCGGCCATTTCATTTGGTGATGAAAACAGACTTGTCGAAATCGGAACCCTAAAGTGCAGAATCTCCACAAGAATTATCAAATTCAGTAGCTACATGAATATAAAAACATTTAATAATTCTATAACTTCATGAAGAAACAATTGTTCAAGCACTAGAACGGGACAGAGAAGTCTGTTAAGTGATGGTTGAATTAACTTTTATATACATAAACTAATCCTTAGACACTATAGACACTTTAGATTAGTTCCGATAATTTTCTGATTGATATATATTTTTTAATGATGATAGTACTAAGAATTGATTTTGGTTAGAAACTAGTAATATAAAATTTTTTTTTTTTTAAATCAATTCCTACTTTTATTTCACTTTTTTTGCAGAAAGTCCTTTATAAATAATTTTTGTTAATCATTTTTAAATTTATCTGGCGCCATCTATTGGTAGATATATGCATTTTAAATCTAAAAAAAAAACTAAAATTAATTAATTAAATTTAATGAGTGAATTAATATTTGAAAAAATTGTATTCACATCCAGTGTCATCCACTACAAGTTAAAAAAAAAAAAAGGTATTGAACTTGAGTGGATGAATAAAAAGTATTTTATGAACGATTGGAAATGTGAACAAGATATATATATATAGGGAAAGTGTGAGCTAATAGAAGGAATCGAAAAAACGTTTTCCTTTGTGTGTTCAAAGTGTAGAACTCTCAGGGATATGACTTTTCAGAAGCTTTTGAACAGAACGTGACATCTTTTGTGTAACCTTTGCTGCGTGATGAAGCAATTCCAAATATTAGCTCAACCGAACGAATTCTGATTACGGCGAAGAGATCATTTTAACCTGAAGAAAAACCCATGTTGTTTACGGGCGGTGGGAAATCAGGCAAAAAAAAACGATCTTTATTGAAAGCCGTCACGTGACCCATTCCGATAACGATTCTTTTTGTATCGAATTAGATAACGACGATTCTGCAACTCTCGGTTCCTTCTTTCTCGGGCGACAGCACGGAATTCTTATCAAGGAAAACTTTCCGATCCTTTCGGCATTCCAATCAGATTTCCCAGACTTTAAAGTGAATTGATTTCTTCTTCTTCTAGTAGTAGATTCTGGAATTTATATTTATATATTTATTTATTTTTATTCCAAACCCTTAACTGTCGCATTCCGAGAAATCGATTTCGACCGATCACAATATGGCGGTGTCTCTTAAATTAGCCGTTCTTTCATTTTGTTCTAAATTTGCCGCTGGTTTTACCCTGGCAACCTGAGTTGAGCTTTGTTCCATTCACAACTTTATCGGATTGAAGTGAAGTAAATGAGCATCTTTTCAAAAAGTTTGTGTCTCTGTTCTGGCAACTGTCAGTTTCGCATTCTAATATGGAGGGACATAACTTTTGTCTTCATTTCGTTCTGTTACATGATGCCATTTGATTTAATGTTCCGAATTATGAGGAGGCTCCCTTTTCTCACAGTAAAGCTGACAGGCATTAAACAAAGATGAAAGATATGACCGGGATTTTGTCCCCTGACAGTAATTGAAATGGAAGATGTTTGCCAAAGAATGAAATTAGGAAATATTATGCTTCAAAAATCTTAAGTATCATTTATTCTATTAAATTATTTACCTTTTTTTGCTTTATTGCCTCCATAATTCAGAATTTGAATAAAAATATCCTAGAGATTGAATTCTGTTATTTGGCTTTCAAATTAAAACAATCAAATAAAAGAGCTTGAAAATTAATCAAATAAATCATTAATTCAATTCATGCATTCATTATATTTTTAATCATAGATATTTTAATATTGACTGATTCAGCGGCAAATTATGTCTAAGTAAATTACATTTGTGGGATCTGATGGCAGAGTGACTAGTGCTTGGTGCCACTAGTTTCTTGTTCGAGACCCAGCGGTGCCATGGATGTTTGTAGTTGTTCGGAATTCACTTTATACCGTAGGTCCCGGTTTAACAGGAAAGTAGATCGGTGCTTAGATATTGTTACTCAGCGTCCATAGCTTATCTTAAAGCTACACGCACCTCCTGGGTAATGCTAGGTAAGTAACGTCGGTGCAGCGCTTGCCTTAAGGCATCAAAGACAATTGTCTAAGTGTTTGACAGCTGAATTAGCAAAAAAATAATAATTATGAAAATTGATTTTGGTTAAAAAATATTAATATTTTAATGAAGATAATCTTAAAAACTAATCCAGATTTTTAAAAAATCGATAATTGCAATTTGAAATTAAGAAATAAAATTTCATTGGAAGATTTTTTAAATTCTTTAATAAATCTTCCCATAAATAATCAACAAAAACGTTTTTCATTGTGTGCCCAAAGAGTAGAACTCGCAGGGATATGACTTTGACAAGCTTTTCCACATTAAGTGACATCTTTTGTGTCACCTGGAGTCGCCTTTGCTGCATGTTGAAGCAATTTCAAATATTAGCTCAACCGAACGAGT
The DNA here is from genome assembly GCA_021605075.1 of Caerostris darwini. Classification (NCBI taxonomy): domain Eukaryota; kingdom Metazoa; phylum Arthropoda; class Arachnida; order Araneae; family Araneidae; genus Caerostris; species Caerostris darwini. The sequence continues at coordinate 157,223 of BPLQ01004695.1, forward strand.
TCTGATTAGGGCGAAGAGATCATTTTAACCTGAGGAAAAATTCTGGATGTTGTTTACGGGCGGCGGCAAATCAGGCGAAAGGAAACGATCTTTATTGAAAGCCGTCACGTGACCCATTCCGATAACGATTCTTTTTGTATCGAATCAGATAACGACGATTGTGCAACTCTCGGTTCCTTTCTTCTTGGGCAAAAGCACGGAATTCTTATCAAGGAAAACTTTCCGATCCTTTCGGCATTCCAATCTGATTGCCCAGACTTTAAAGTGAATTGATTTCTTTTTCTTCTAGTAGTAGTTTCTGGAATTTATATATATATATATATATATATATATATATATATTAACTGCCGCATTCGGAGAAATCGATTTCGACCCATCACAATACGGCGGTGTCTCTTAAATTAGCCGTTCTTTCATTTTGTTCTAAATTTGCCGCTGGCGTTACCCTGGCAACCTGATTGAGCGTTTGTTCCATTCAAAACTTTATTGCATTGAAGTGAAGAAAATGAGCACCTTTTCAAAAAGTTTGTGTCTCCGGTCTGGCAACTGTCAATTTCGTATTCTAATATGGAGGGACATAACTTTTGTCTTCATTTCGTTTTTTTATATGATGCCATTTGATTTAATGTTCCGAATTATGAGAAGGCTCCCTTTTCTCACAGTACAGACGACATGCATTAAGCAAAGATGAAAGATATGACCGGGATTTTGTCCCCTGACAGTAATTGAAATGGAAGGTGTTTGCCAAAGAATTAAATTAGGAAATATTATGCTTCAAACATCTTAAGTATCATTTATTCCATTAAGTTATTTACCATTTTTTGATTTATTGTCTACATAACTCAGAATTTGAATAAAAATCTGTATGAGGGCTAGAATTCTACAATTTTGCTTTTAGAGGAAAACAATTAAATAAAAGAGGTTAAATATGAATCAAATAAATTATTAATCAATTCATTGTGTTTTTAATGATAGATATTTTAATATTGAATGATTCAGTGGCAAATTATATCTAAATAACATTTACGGGGTATGATGACCGAATAAGCAGCCTTCGGTGCCACTAGCTTCTTGTTCGAGTCCCAGCATTACCATGGATGTTTGTAGATGTGTGGAATCTACTTTAAAACCATATTTCCTGGTCTAATGTAATCATAGAGCGTAGGGCTGACAACTGGTCTTTTACGGGCCTTACCCCGTAAAAAGATAACATCTTTTGTTTCGAAATCTGCCAGTAGTTAAACGGCCTTGGCCCACTTTGGGACTGCTACGCCACTGATTTTAATGTCACTGAGTTCTAAAAATTGATTTTGATTAGAAAAAATTTATATTTTACTGAAGATGGTCTAAAAATTTAATCCAGATTAAAAAAAAAGTCGATAATTACAATTTGAAATTAAGAAACAGAAATTCATTGGAAATTTTTTTAAATTCTTTATTGAATCTGTCCATAAATAATCAACGAAAACCTTTTTCTTTGTGTGTCCAAAGAGTAGAACTCGCTAGAACATGACTTTTCAGAAGCTTTTGAACAGAACGTGACATCTTTTGTGTAACTTTTGCTCTGTGATGGAGCAATTCCAAATATTAGCTCGACCGAACGAGTTCTGATTACGGCGAAGAGATCATTTTAACCTGAAGAAAAACTGATGTTGTTTACGGGCGGCGGCAAATCAGGCGAAAGGAAACGATCTTTATTGAAAGCCGTCACGTGACCCATTCCGATAACGATTCTTTTTGTATCGAATTAGATAACGACGATTCTGCAACTCTCGGTTCCTTTTTACTTGAGCAAAAGCACGGGATTCTTATCAGGGAAAACTTTCCGATCCTTTCGGCATTCCAATCTGATTTCCCAGACTTTAAAGTGAATTGATTTCTTCTTCTTCTAGTAGTTTCTGGAATTTATATTGATATTTATTTTTTATTTTATTCCAAACCTTTAACTACTGCATTCGGAGAAATCGATTTCGGCCAATCACAATATGGCGGTGTCTCTTAAATTAGCCGTTCTTTCATTTTGTTCTAAATTTGCCGCTGGTTTTACCCTGACAACCTGAGTTGAGCTTTGTTCCATTCACAACTTTATCGGATTGAAGTGAAGTAAATGAGCATCTTTTCAAAAATTTGTGTGTCTGTTCTGGCAACTGTCAGTTTCACCTTCTGTTATGGAGGGACATAACTTTTGTCTTCATTTCATTTTGTTATATGATGCCATTTGATTTAATGTTCCGAATTATGAGAAGGCTCCCTTTTCTCACAAAATAGTTGACAGCCATTAAACAAAGATTAAAGATATGACCGGGATTTTGTCCCCTGACATTAATTGAAATGGAAGGTGTTTGCCAAAGAGTTAAATTAGGAAATATTATGCTTCAAAAATCTCAAATATCATTTATTCTATTTTATTATTTTTCATTTTTTTGATTTATTGTCTCCGTCATTCTGTATTTGAATAAAAATCTCCAGAGCTTGAATTCTACAATTTTGATTTCAAAGGAAAACAATTAAATAAAAGAGGTTAAAAAAATTATTAATTAAATTATTAATTCAGTTCATTCATATATTTTTAAATTCGTTCGATATATAATTTAAAATTATTCGATATTTTAATATTGATTGATTCAGTGGCAAATTATATCTAAGTAAATAGCATTTGCGGGGTCTGATAGCCTAACTAGCTCTCTGGCTCTCTGTGCCACAGGCTTCAGGTTCGAATGCGGTGGTTCCAGGGATGTTTGCAATCCACTTTAAGCCATAGGTCCCAGTCTAATATGATCGTATAGCGTTGGGTATAGGGCTGACAACTGGCTTTTTACGGGGCCTATCCAGTAAAAAGGTAATATCCCCTGTTTCGAAATCTGTCAGTAGATAGACAGACGTGGCTCCCACTATGGAGCTGTTGCGCACTGATGATGATGATGACGATGAGTTCTAAAAATTGATTTTGGTTAGAAAAAATTAATATGTTTATGAAGATAGTCTTAAACATCAATCAGATTTAAAAAAAGATCGATAGTTGCAATTTGAAATTAAGAAACAGAAATAATTTTAAAATTCTTGGAAATCTTTAATAAATCTTCTTATAAATAATTAACAAAAACGCTTTTTTTGTGTGTTCAAAGTGTAGAACTCTCAGGGATATGACTTTTCAGAAGCTTTTGAACAGAACGTGACATCTTTTGTGTCGCCACTGCTGCGTGATGAAGCAATTCCAAATATTAGCTCAACCGAACGAGTTCTGATTACGGCGAAGAGATCATTTTAACCTGAAGAGAAACCGATGTTGTTTACGAGCGTCGGCAAATCAGGAGAAAGGAAACGATCTTTATTGAAAGCCGTCACGTGACCCATTCCGATAACGATTCTTTTTGTATCGAATTAGATAACGACGATTCTGCAACTCTCGGTTCCTTCTTTCTCGGGCAACAGCACGGAATTCTTATCAAGTAAAACTTTCCGATCCTTTCGGCATTCCAATCTGATTTCCAGACTTTAAAGTGAATTGATTTCTTCTTCTTCTTCAAATAGTTTCTGGAATTTATATTTATATATATTTTTTATTTTATTCCAAACCTTTAACTGCCGCATTCGGAGAAATCGATTTCGACCCATCACAATATGGCGGTGTCTCTTAAATTAGCCGTTCTTTCATTTTTTTCTAAATTTGCCCGCTGGTGTTACCTTAGCAACCTGAGTGATCGTTTGCTCCATTCACAACTTTATCGGATTGAAGTGAAGTAAATGAGCATCTTTTCAAAAAGTTTGTGTCTCTGTTCTGGCAACTGTCAGCTTCGCGTTATGTTATGGAGGGACATGTCTTCATTTCGTTTTTTTATATGATGCCATTTGATTTAATGTTCCAAATTATGAGAAGGCTCCCTTTTCTCACAGTAAGGCTGATAGGCATTAAACAAAGATGAAAGATATGGCCGGGATTTTGTCCCCTGACAGTAATTGAAATGGAAGGTGTTTGCCAAAGAATGAAATTAGGAAATATTATGCTTCAAAAATCTTAAGTATCATTTATTCTATTAAGTTATTTACTATTTTTTGATTTATGGTCTCTAACTCAGAGTTTGAATAAAAATCTCCATGAGGGCTGGAATTCTACAATTTTGCTTTTAGAGGAAAGCAATTAAAATAAAAGAGGTTAAAATTAATTAAATATATTATTTATCTGTTCCTGTATTATTTATATAATAAATTATTTATCTATTCATGTATTATCTATATAATAAATTATTTATCTATTTTTTTATTGATAGATGTTTTAATATTGATCGATTCAGTGGCAAATTATATCTAACTAAATAACTTTTACAATAATATATAGCAATTATTCAATTTGGAATAAATAATTTCCACAAACATTTTGAGCAGTTGTTGATGTTTTAATATTTGTTATAAATTAAAATAAGCTATTGATATAAGAAATTCTAAGAACTTGTTATTTTTAATAACTAATCTGACGATATAATCTTTAATTCTATTAATATCATTTAATCATAGGTTTTATAAATGGTTTAATTAATAGTTTTCAGTGAGTTAACAGTATTTATTTTTAATATGCAAATGAATAAAGATAATTTATTCCATACATAAAGAGTATTTATCAATATTCTATTTAATAGAATGAAGTTGAAACTTTTACTTTTTTCTAAGTAAAATGTATACACCTGATAAATCTTTCTTCTTACTAAGATTCCAGCGCATGTTGGCAGTGAGGATTGGTCAAGGATGACCGTCAATTATCCTACATCTCTTAATTGATCTAATTAGAAGCAAATGCGGTGACAAAAAGAAGCCAACTATTAACTGAAAACCAAACGTACAAAATTAGTATAAGCCAAAAAATAACCAAAACAATTAAGAGAATAAGTAAGAAACCACCATTCCAAAGGCATGAAAATAAGGTAAATGAAAAGATAATAATTCTTTCTAGGCTGAAATCCAACCTATTTGACTATAATTTTAACTGTCCTTCCATTTCAGCAAGTTGTAAGATTGATAGGGTTATCTCAAAAAGGTTATAGCTAATTATCGCAAATAGGTTATATGAAATTACAATGCCCGATTTGCACAAACCCAAATGTATAGCGTTATTTTAAATAGGTTACATGAAATTACTATATCCGATTTGCATAAACCCAAATGTATAGGGTTATTTCAAATAGGTTATAGTCAACTAAAAGTTATAATCAATTATCTCAATTAGGTTATAGTCAATTATCTGAAATAGGTTACATCAAATTACAATGCCCGATGTGCACAGACCCAAATGCACAGGACATGTATTTGACAACTCACAACCCACTACGTCTTTTGATCTGGTCCATTATTCGCCAGAAAAAAAACCTTGTGAAAATCGATTAAATTCATAAAAATTATGATTTTAGTAGCCATTATTAATTTTATTTATTAATACAAAACAGGTAACACAAATGCGCAGGCTAGATCCTGCTCCTGCTTTTGTTATCATACCAAAGTGTGGAACAAAATGCCCGAAATTTATAAATGTTATGTTCACAATATCTATATCAAATTCATTAATCATTACCATATTTAGATTATAAAGTTTTATTTTTGATTATGAAGCTGTGTCTTATAATTTTGATGTGACGTGGTTGAATAAGGGAAAATGTTCAAATTATTCCATGATTTGAGACTAGACATTACAGGTTTTATGGACATACATGAAAACACAATTAACCAAGTAAAAGATGACGAGTATGTGTGTTATTTAGTATTCTTTGTAGACGCCATTTTTAAGTTTATTAATTAACACATATAGACAATTCCAGTTCGGACATCCGGCCGGTACGCTGCTTTTGTAATCGAACCAAAGTGTGAAAAAAAATCTATATAAATAATGAATCCTATCTTTGCAGTGGCGATATTAAATTTATTAATCATTGTCAATTTGGGGAGTATTTGGATTATGAAGTTTTATTTTTGGATTATGAAAACGATTGTTAAGTGGGATGGCTGAATAAAAGTAAATTGTTATAATTATCTTATGACTAGAGGCAAGCCATTGCAGATTTTAAGGGCATAAAAGGAAACATTATTAACAAAGTAAAAAGATGAGTTTGTGTGTGATTCTGTATTCCTTGTAGATATTCCTTTCTTGCGACGCATATAAACACACAGAACTTTTTTAATAAACTAAGATGACTGGAAAAATGAGATTAGTGGTAAAAATTGATATCATTTCCTTTTTCTAGATAATAAATATTTGTTAAACATTCTGCATACTTATTTTGTATAGTTATTAGTATCATAAAATAATTCTGTAAAAATATGAATTTTTCTAATGAATTCCAATATTAAATTGGTTTTACATCATAACATTAAATGAATTTGGAGGATTAAGTATGATTTAAAAACACATCTCTTATCGTATTCTAACCAATGAATTATAGACATTTGTAATTTTTATATTTCAGAAATAAAAAAAAAAAAATTAAATTTCTAAATTAAGTTTTTAATTTCAGTTTTAAAAATATCAGACCACTTTCAAATTGCGATTTTTATGGGAGAAAAATTGGAAATTTTATTTAATATTTTATTTTAAAGATCAGAATTATAACTTTCTAAAACAGTTATAAAATTTTTCCCTGAGTCATTAGAAGTCGATATAAAGATTTTTAATTTTGAGTTGTTTTGAATTTATGCATTCAGATCTTTAAATTGAATTTCTTACTAAATTTTCTTTGCTACACCGCCGTACTTTTAACCTTTCTTTACACCGCCGTACAATAACCGTCATAACTCTTGCAATAAGTTTAGCAAATACTTTTAGTACTAATCAGTGCTTGAAAATTCTAAAAGGCGCCTGTAACAATATGATTTTTTTCATGGCTAAAGATTAATAATTTTCTTATTTTTTTATGGAAAAAATTCCTTTGGAACAGATCCACTATATATATACCCCATTAATAATTTCCTTCACACGCTATTGAGAACAGTATCACGGGGATAATATTGACTTCCAAACAACCAAAAAACAGATTTTGTTCGATATAAGCCCAAGGTTCTGGGACGGATTACCGTGGTACTACTATATATACAACATTAAAAATTTCCTTCTCATGCTATTGAGAACAGTATCACCAGCGATAATATTGACTTCCAAACACCCCGAAAACAGATCGTGTTAGATATAAACCCAAGGATCTGGAACAGATTACCGTGGTACTACTATATATACCCCTTAAAAATTTCTTTCTCATGCTCTTGAGAATAGCAGCAATATTGGTTTCCAAACATTCCGAAATCAGATCTTTCATTTTTAACATCTCTTTCACTAGCAGGATACAATAGCTTAAGCGTATGTAACAGAAGAAAAAAAGATTTATATTAAATAATATGATTTTTTCATTTTCTTTTTATTTCATATGGAAAAACTGGTTTGGAACACGTCCTGTTTGGTATAAGTCCAAAGATCACCGTCGTACTTCTATATATACCCCATTAATAATTTCCTTCTCACGCTATTGAGAACAATATCACCAGCGACACTACTGACTTCCAAACACCCCGAAAACGGATCTTACCTTTTCAACGTCTCTCTTACAAACAGGATACAATACCCTAAGGAGACGTAAAAAAAGAAGAAAAACGAAAAAGAAAAAAAAAGATTTCACAGCCCCCCACCCCACATAAAAAAAAAACCCCTTTCCATGTCAAAGAACGCGGACCACTTACGACAGCAACGGGCCATACACGAAAGGCAGCACTGCAAAGAAAAGAGATCCGTAAAACTCCGGATCCTAAATTTCGAGAACTGAACTCTACTCGAAAAACTGCAGAGATGGATTTCGGGAAATGGGATAAAGAAATAAAGCAGTGGAACGGCGGGCAATAAAGGAAATAATAAAAGGTGAATGAAAGAAACTCCTGAGAGGTCAAAAAGAAAGAAAAAAAGAATGTAAGAAACAAGGCTCTATGAAAAGAAGAAGGCAAGGAGGAGAATCCTTTGCCGCAAGACTGGACGCCATGCCACTTGATTCTTCTCAAAGTTCCGATAACAAAGAGATAAGGCTCTTCTCCCAGCGCGAGGATAATGCTGCCGTTTTATCGGAGGATTAAGTGGCATCAGAGGAGATATTTAATGAGAGCTTTCGGAGGGGCTCTGCAATAATTGTTTCTTCTCTTTGATAACAAATTCTTAATTGCAGATCTCGGATCGCCCAGCGATCATTATTAGTTGGCAGTGGAATTGCCGGATAAGAGTCCGTCCTGGAGGAATTAGTCGCATCCAGATAAATACTACGGCAGGAAAGGGAACCTTGTTTTAAAGATTATCCAGCTTGTTATAAATGGGACTGTTTTGCCACAGAAATTTAAAAGGATCATCTGTATTTTTTAATTCAGACCCACTGTTTACTCTTGAATTTTAGTTTTTTTTTCATATATGTATATTTTATACAATATTTCAATATCAGTCAACTGTTGCAAATATTAAATTGGTTTAAATTTAGGAAAAAGTTTTTTTTGAGTTTTGTAAAAAATACTTTTAAATCATTGGTATTTGTTGAAGGAACCGAATTGAAGATTATATTTTTTTAGAGTGTTTAGGATAGTGAAAAGAAATCTTGAAAATAATTTTAAACGAAAAATATTTTGTGACATATTTAGGTTTTTTTTTTGGAATTTATTATATTAAATATTATTTATTTTAAAAATATTATTATTAGTAGTATGATTTATGATTAAAATATTATTATTAAGTATTATTCAATTTTAAAATATTTATTATATTAAAGATCTGGAATTGATTACCGTGGTTCTACTATATATACCATATAAATAATTTAATTTTAACATTATTGAATATATCATGGCCAGCAACAATATTTATTTCCGAACAAAAAAATTAAATAATAGGATTAAATAATATATTTTCATGGGAACAGATTAACCATTTTCTTTTTGTTTCCTATGGAAAATATTCGTGTGGAACACATCCTGTTTGATTTAAGTCCAAAGATCTGGAAAGGATTACCGTGGTATTACTATATATACCACATTAATAATTTCCTTCTCAGGCTATTGAGAATAGTATAACCAGCGAAAATATTGACTTCCAAACACCCCTAAAACAGATATTTTTTTATATATGTCCAAGGATCTGGAAGGGATTACCGGGGTACTACTATATATACTACATTAATAATTTCCTTCTAAAGTTAATGAGAACAGTATCATACAGCGACATCATTGACTTCCAAACTGCCCGAAAGCGGATCTTTCCTCTTCAACATTTCTCTTACAAACAGGATACAATAACCTAAGGGGACATAAAACAAAATAAAGATTTATTTTAAATAAATGTTTTTCATGGCCATAGATTAATCATTTTCTTATGGAAAAATTCTTTTGGAATACATCCTATTTGATATAAGTTCAAAGGTCTGGAAAGGATTACCGTGGTACTACTATATATACCACATTAATAATTTCCTTCTCACACTATTGAGAACAGTATCACCTGCGACACTACTGACTTCCAAACACCTCGAAAACAGATCTTGCTTGGTACAAGTCCAAAGATCAGGAAAGATTACCTTGGTACTACTATGTATATATATATACCACAGAAATAATTTCCTTCTCACGCTATTGAGAACAGTATCACCAGCGACACTATTGACTTCCAAACACCCCAAAAACGGATCTTTCCTTTTCAACATCTCTCTTTCAAACAGGATACAATACCCTAAGGAGACGTAAAAGAAGAAGAAGGGAAAAAAAATTCCCCAGCACCCCCCCCCCAAAACCCCTTTCCACGTCAGAGAACGTGGACCACTTACGACGGCAACGGGTCATACACAAAAGGCAGCACTACAAAGAAAAGAGATCCGTAAAACTCCGGATCCTAAATTTCAAGAACTGAACTCTACTCAAAAAACTGGAGAGATGGATTTGGGGAAATGGGATAAAGAAATAAAGCAGAGGACGGCGGGCAATAAAGGAAATAATAAAAGGTGAATGAAAGAAACTCCTGAGAGGTCAAAAAGAAAGAAAAAAAGAAGAATCAAGGAACAAGCTCTGTGAAAAGCAGAAGGCAAGGAGGAGAATCCTTTGCCGCAAGACTGGACGCCATGCCACTTGATTCTTCTCAAAGTTCCGATAACAAAGCGATAAGGCTCTTCTCCCAGCGCCCGGATAATGCTGCCGTTTTATCGAAGGATTAAGTGGCATCAGACGAGATATTTAATGAGAGCTTTCGGAGGGGCTCTGCAATAATTGTTTCTTCTCTTTGATAACAAATTCTTAATTGCAGATCTCCGATCGCCCACAGATCATTATTAGTTGGCAGCGGAATTGCCAGATAAAGTCCGTCCTGGAGGAATTAGTCGCATCCAGATAAATACTACAGCAGGAAAAGGAACCTTGTTTTAAAGATTATCCAACTTGTTATAAATGGAACTGTTTCCCGCAGTATTCTAAAAGGATCATCTGTACTTGTTATTTACACATGCTCTTTTTTTCTTAAATTTTAGTTTCTTTTTCTTTCATATATATTTAATTAAATTAAAATTTTAAATTAATTTCATTAAATTAATTTAAAATTTTAAAGAAAATGTGAAGAACGTCATATATATATGGCCTTCTTAATATATATATATATTAGAGCTTAACAACCATTTCTGTCTGTTACTTTCGAATATTTGAACAACACATTAGGTTAGACGTTAACTAGACAAGAATTTTTTTATTATTTGTATGTCACGAAAACTCCACTGGTTTATGAGGAAATTGTTGACTACCGTAAACATTTTCAGAAGTGACTTGACAACATTTGCATTTAATATTTAAAATACCAGAAAATATTCACCAGGCCATTTGATTGCCGATGATAGGCACTGGTATGTAATGTGATAATCGCTGTTGAATCTCCTAATTTCGCAAAGTAGTGCATGCAATGTACTCTGTCAACAGATTTGAACCTCAGTATTTTTGTATGTTTACTGGGCCACAAGTAGGACATTAGATTATATAAAGGCTAGCAAATCTGATTATATTTTTGAACTGATATAATTTTTCCATAAGCTTCTTTTTTTTGTCAATAAATGCTTTCTAAGTTAACTTGCTATTAAAAATACACTTTTAACGATATTTTGTTGGAAATGATGACAGTTAGTACTTAGTATTGTTTTTAAAGACATTTACAAGACACAGACAAAACTTTGATACATCCAAATCTTAACTTCCTAACATTGAGAATGATAAATCCAAATCTTTGGCTGAATATTTTTCAAAATTTATTAAAATATTTTTCTGAAATTCATTTTGATTAACTAAGGAAAAAGGATAAACTTTTGACGTTGATATAATAACATAAAATAAAAAGTTCTTTGTTTAATTCAATAATTTATTTCCTATCCTTTAAAAAAAGATATGATAATGGACTAAGAAATCTAGAATTTAAACTTCATACGAAGCAAAGCATTAAGAATAAAAAAGAAAGAACATAACATAAAATTCCAAACTGTTCTTTTTGAAGAGTCGAAAGTAGTGATTCTCACCATGGGTGGAGTCTAAGACATGATTCATATCCATTCTTTTGCTAAATTATCGTGATTCAGTTCCAAAGTTTATCATCACTTCAGGAGATTTGAAGGGAGGAGAATATATTTCACCCAAGGCAAACATTCAAGGAAGAAGGGGAAAAAAAAGAAAGAAAGATGGATTTGCATTTACTTAAACACATATTTGACTTAAGCCTGAAAGGCAGCCACTATTAAGTTGTTAATGTTTCGTAAGTAATGTAGCATATTGGACTTCTTTGATGATGGTGCAAGATGTCTGAAAGCAGTATTTCATGTTTAGCTCATTTTCCTTTTTAGTCATAGGCGGTGCCCTAAATTTATTCAAAAAGTTAATTTATTTATTTTTACCTGAAGGACTAAAGTTGCATGTTTATATTCCAAAAGCATAAATGCGAAAAGTATGAAAATTCTCTCTTGAATTACCAAGGAATACATTTAAGGTTTTTAAAGAATACCATAAATCAAGATGAAAAGAACAAAGTTTTATAAAAAGAAATGGCAACAGATTTTACTAATTGCATCACGGCTATCATTTAGGACTACTAACTTTTAATTCGAGAGAAATTATTTAGATAAATAAAACTACTTGAATGTCATTAATTTCCTCTAAATTATGGAAGGGAATAAAACAATTTTTCGTTATTTATTATAATAATTAACATTGCATAACAAAAAATTAGTTGCTTTCATATAAAGATATTTTTAAGAATTATCTGTGAATGAATAGCAGAAGAGAAAGTTCGAAATTTACAAACTTAATTTAAATATTTCGAATATATATTTTTGACAAAATAAAGATCGATAAAAATGTTATTTTTTTCGCATAACTTTTATGAAAAAAAGAAGATTGTAAATTTTATAATTAATTGAAAGTCAAATAAAACTTTTTTTGAAGGTATTTTCTTATCTTAGGCAACAGTTATAGAATTTAATCAATGATTTACTTATTTATTTTATTTGCATTTGCAAACGAAGTGATATGTGCTTTAAACTTATTAAATATAAGTATTCAAATATTTTTATATTCTATTCAAATCCAAATCTTAACATCCTAATATTTAACATGATAAATCCAAATCTTAACTTCTCAATATTTAACATGATTAATTCAAATCTTAACTTCTTAATATTTAACATGATAAATCCAAATATTGAATGGAACATATTTTTTTTAAAATTGATTTGATTATTTTTCTAAAATTCATTTTCATTAATCTAACTAAGAAAAGAGGATAAACCTTTGACGTTGATGTAACATAATAAATAAAAGACTTTGTTTAATTCAATAATTTATTTTCTATTCTTTAAAAAAATAAATGATAATGGACTAAGGAATCTGAAATTTAAACTTCATACGAAGCAAAACATTAAGAATAAAAAAACTGAAAGAACAACATAAATTACCAAAACTGTTCTTTTTGAGGAGTCGAAAGTGGTGATTCTCACCATGGGTGGAGTCTAAGACATGATTCATATCCATTCTTTTGCTAAATTATCGTGATTCAGTTCCAAAGTTTATCATCACTTCGGGAGATTTGAAGGGAGGAGAATATATTTCACCCAAGGCAAACATCTAAGGAAGAAGGAGGAAAAAAAAAAAGAAAGAAAGATGGATTTGCATTTCCTTAAACACATATTTGACTTAAGCCTGAAAGGCAGCCACCATTAAGTTGTTAATGTTTCGTAAGTAATGTAGCATATTGGACTTCTTTGATGATGGTGCAAGATGTCTGAAAGCAGTATTTCATGTTTAGCTCATTTTCCTTTTTAGTCATAGGCGGTGCCCTAAATTTATTCAAAAAGTTAATTTATTTATTTTTACCTGGAGAAGTAAAGTTGCATGTTTATATTCGAAAAGCATAAATGCGAAAAATGTGAAAATTCTCTCTTGAATTACCGAGGAATACATTTAAGGTTTTTAAAGAATGTCATAAATCAAAATGAAAAGGTGAAAGTTTTATAAAAAGAAATGGCAACAGATTTTGCTAATTGCATCATGGCTATCATTTAGGACTTCTAATTTTTAATTCTAGAGAAATTTTTTAGCTAAATTAAAGCATTTGAATATCCTTACTTTCATCTAAATAATGGAAGGGAATAAAACTTTAAAAACAATTTTTTATTATTTATTATGATATTTAACATTGCTCGACAAAAATTAATTGTTTGCAAATACTAATTGATTGATTACCAGAAATTAATAAAAAATTATCTTTGACAAAAAAGAATGTTCGAAATTTTCAAACTTAATTGAAATATTTCAAATGTATATTTTTGACAAAATAAAGATGGATAAAAATGGTAAATTTTTTGTTCGGACATGTTTTATTAAAAAGAAATGAATCTTGTAAATTTTTAAATTCGTTCAAAGTCAAATAAAACTTTTTTAAAGATATTTCCTTATATTAGATAACAGTTGTAGAATTTAATCAAGATTTAGCTGTTTATTTTATTTGATTTTCGGAAAAAAGTGATGTGCTTTAAACTTATTAAATATAAGAATTCGGATATGTTTAGACTTCATATTCCATCCAAAGTATTAAAAATTAAAATAATACTTTTATTTAAATAAAAGCTTAATGCAGTGTTTTAGTATAGATTTAAAATAAACGTAATGAATAAATTTAGAATAAATTTAAAATTTAAAATCGACGTACGTATTTCAATTTTTCTGATTCTTTTGATTAATTAAAGTATTTTCTTTTATGAAATCTTTAGAATTTGATCAAAACATTTTTCTGAAACAAATAAATAATTTTAATTAGTTTAATGTTCATTCAATTGTTTTAAAAGTATTTACTTATACAAAACTAAACAAATAATTTTGAAAAAAAAAGGAGAATATTTTCCTAGATACATAATTTTTTTTTGCACTCTATGCAATTAATACTCTATGTGAATTACATTCCTTTTCTAATATTTACTTATCTTTGTGTTAACGTATTATGTAGAAAAATATAGATTTTTAAAACTAGATTATTCATGACTATTTTAAGAGTTAGTTATGTAATTATTGTGGTACCTCTGTATATAATACATTAATAATTTCCTTCTCATGTTACTGAGAATATCATGACCAGCGACACTATTGATTTCTAAACACCCCGAGATCAAATCTTTCCTTTCCAGCACCTCTCTTAACAATAGGACACACTACCCTAAGGAGGCATAAAAGAAAAATAAAAAAGATAAAAAAGGATTAAATAGCAAAACATTAGTCATTTTCTTTTTATTTCTTATGGAAAAAATTCATTGGAAACAAATCCTGTTTGATTTAAGTCCAAAGATCTGGAAAGGATTACGGTGGCACTACTATATATACCCAAGTAATAACTTCCTTCTTACGCTATTGAGAACAGTATCACCAGCAATAATATTGACTTTCAAACATCCCGAAAACAGATCTTGTTTGATATAAGTCAAAGATCTGGAAAGGATTACCGTGGTACTTCTATATATACCACATTATTAATTTCCTTCTCACGCTATAGAGAACAGTATCACCAGCGACACTATTGACTTCCGAACACCCCAGAAAGCGGATCTTTTCTTTTCAAAATCTCCCTTACAAACAGGATACAATACCCTCAGGAGAAGAAAAAGAAAAAAAGATTTATATTAAATAATACGATTTTTTTTCAGGGCAACAGATTAATCCTTTACTTTGTATTTCTTATAGAAAAAATCGGTTGGAACACATCCTGCTTGGTGAAAGTCCAAAGATCTGGAACGGATTACCGTGGTACTACTATATATGCCACATTAATAATTTCCTTCTCACGCTATTGAGAATATCATGACTAGTGATATTATTGACTTCCAAACACCTCAAAAAACGGATCTCTCCTTTTCAACGTCTCTCTTACAAACAGGATACAATACCCTAAGGAGACGTAAAAGAAGTAGAAGAAAAAAAAAAAAAAAAAAAAAGATTTCACAGCAAAAAAAAACTTTTCACGTCAAAGAACGCGGAACACTTACGGCGGCAACGGGCCATACACGAAAGGCAGCACTGCAAAGAAAAGAGATCCGTAAAACTCCGGATCCTAAATTTCAAGAACTGAACTCACTCGAAAAACTGGAGAGATGGATTTCGGGAAATGGGATAACGAAATAAACCAAAGATCGGCGGGGCAATAAAGGAAATAATAAAAGGTGAATGAAAGAAACTCCTGAGAGGTCAAAAAGAAAGAAAGAATGTAAGGAACAAGCTCTGTGAAAAGAAGAAGGCAAGGAGGAGAATCCTTTGCCGCAAGACTGGACGCCATGCCACTTGATTCTTCTCAAAGTTCCGATAACAAAGAGATAAGGCTCTTCTCCTAGCGCCCGGATAATGCTGCCGTTTTATCGAAGGATTAAGTGGCATCAGACGAGATATTTAATGAGAGCTTTCGGAGGAGCTCTGCAATAATTGTTTCTTCTCTTTGATAACAAATTCTTAATTGCAGATCTCCGATCGCCCACAGATCATTATTAGTTGGCAGTGGAATTGCCAGATAAGAGTCCGTCCTGGAGGAATTAGTCGCATCCAGATAAATACTACAGCAGGAAAGGGAACCTTGTTTTAAAGATTATCCAACTTGTTATAGATGGGACTGTTTTGCCACAGAAATCTAAAAGGATCATCTGTACTTGTTATTTACACTCGCTGTTTATTCGTAAATTTATTTTTTTTCTCATATAATTATTTTATATTCGGTTTCAATTTCAGCCAGTTGTTGCAAATATTTAAATGGTTTAAATTTGACAATTTTTGACAAAGTTTTCTAAAAAATATTTTTAAATTGTTGGTATTTGTTAAAAAAACCGAATTGAAGAGTGCAACTTTTTAATGTTTAGGATAGTAAAAAATAATCTTGAAAAGAGTTTCGAACAAAATATTTCGTGGCATATTTGGCTTTTTAATGGAATATTCATTATATTAAATATTATTATATTATTTATTTTTAAGATTATATTTCATTTAAAGATTTATATTAAATAAATAATATGATTTTTTGATTTTCTTTTCATGTGGAAAAATTGTTTAGGAACACGTCCTGTTTGATATAAGTCCAAGGATCTTTAAAGGATTACCGTGGTACTTCTATACGTTAGACATTAATAATTTCCATCTCATGCTATTAAGAATAGCGATAATATTGACTTCCAAACACCTGAAAACGGATCTTTCCTTTTCAACAGCTCCCTTAGAAACAGGATACAATACCCTAAGGAGACGTCAAAGGTAAAATAAAAAATTTATACTAAATAATATAATTTTTTCATAGCAACACATTAATCATTATCTTTTTATTTCTTATGAAAAAAATTCAATTGGAACACATCCTTTTTGATATAAGTCCAAAGGTCTGGAAAGGATTATCGTGGTACTACTATATATAAACCATTAATAATTTCCCTCTCATGCTATTGAGAACAGTATCACCAGCGACACTATTGACTTCCATACATCCCAAAAACGGATCTTTCCTTTTCAACATTCCTCTTACAAACAGGATACAATACCCTAAGGAGACGTAAAAGAGGAAGAAAAATAAAAATAAAAAAGATTTCACCCCCAAAACCCTTTTCCACGTCAAAGAGCGTGGACCACTTACGGCGGCAACGGGCCATACACGAAAGGCAGCACTGCAAGGAAAAGAGATCCGTACAACTCCGGATCCTAAATTTCAAGAACTGAACTCTACTCGAAAAACTGGAGAGATGGATTTCGGGAAATGGGATAAAGAAATAAACCAAAGAACGGCGGGCAATAAAGGAAATAATAAAAGGTGAATGAAAGAAACTCCTGAGAGGTCAAAAAGAAAGAAAGAAAGAATAATGTAAGGAACAAGCTCTGTGAAAAGAAGAAAGCAAGGAGGAGAATCCTTTGCCGCAAGACTGGACGCCATGCCACTTGATTCTTCTCAAAGTTCCGATAACAAAGCGATAAGGCTCTTCTCCCAGCTCACAGATAATGCTGCCGTTTTATCGAAGGATTAAGTGGCATCAGAGGATATATTTAATGAGAGCTTTTGGAGGGGCTCTGCAATAATTGTTTCTTCTCTTTGATAACAAATTCTTAATTACAGATCTCCGATAGCCCACCGATCCTTATTAGTTGGAAGTGGAATTTTCAGATAAGAGTCCATCCTGGAGGAATTAGTCGGATTCAGATAAATACTACAGCAGGTTAGGGAACCTGGTTTGAAAGATAATCCAACTTGTTATAAATGAGACTGTTTGCTGCAGAAATCTAAAAGGATGATCTGTACTTGTTATTTAGGCATGCACTTTATTCGTAAATTTTAGTTTTTATATATATATATATATATTTATTTTATATTCTGTTTTAATTTCAGTAAACTGTTGCAAATATTAAATGGGTTTAAATTTAACAAAAAAGGTTTTTGATTTTTGTAAAAAATACATTTAAATCTCTGGTATTTATTGAAGAAACTGAATTAAAGATTATTCGTTTTTCGTTTTAGAGGTTTTTACGATCGTAGAAAAAAAAAATCTCAAAAGAATATGAGTAGAATTTAGGCTTTTTTTATGGAATATATTGTATTAATTATTATTCATTTTGAAAATATGATTATTATTATTTATGATTAAAATATTATTATTAAATATTATTTATTTTAAAAATGTTTATTATATTAAATATTACTTATTTTAAAAATATTTATTATTAAATATTTTAAAAATTCTACTTTAAATATACATATATTTTGTTCAGATTGTACCATTTAAATATGTTTAAAAGTTAAAATCTTTTAAAAGAAATTGTTGCCAAAAGTTAATAGAACAAAAAAATTCAATGCTGTTAAAACTAATTGTAGTATATAATAGCTGTCGTATTCTGCACTTTTTTTATAACAATGCATCCTTTTATACAGAAAAAGACTTATAATTCTCTCAAATCAGATTTATCTTGTTATCTTTTCTTAAAGCTTTATATTTTTACAACATTCAACTAGTACAACTTAAAACTAGATTTATTTGAAGTTCATATTTTGAAAGTATAAGTATATAAAACAAGAATACATGTTTACAAAAGGATATAAATGCGGGGATAAAATTCAAAATGATCTTTTAAGTTCCTTATGAGAAACCTAAAAATAAATAACGATAAATACAGCAGGAAAGGGAACCTTCTTTTAAAGATTATCCAACTTGTTATAAATGGTACTGTTTGCCGCAGAATCTAAAAGGATCATTTGTGCTTTTTATTTACACATGCTCTTTTTTCGTAAATTTTAGCTTCCTTTTTTTAATATATATTTATTCTATATTATGTTTCAAGTTCAGTCAACTGTTGCAAATATTAAATTGGTTTAAATTCAACAAATTGTTTTTTGTAAAAAATACTTTAAGTCGTTGGCATTCATTGAAAAAACTGAATTGAAGATTATTCTTTTCAGAGTATTTAAGATCGTAAAGATATCTTAAAAACATTTCAAACGAAAAATTTTTGTGGTGTATTTAGCCTTTTATTTAATTTATTATATTAAATATTATTATTAAACATTATTTATTTTTAAAATATTATTATTAAATATTATTTACTTTAAAAATATTGTTATTAAATATTATTTATTTAAAAAATATTTATTATATTAAATATTACTTATTTTTGAAATATTTATTACATTAAATATTATATATTTTTAAAATATTTATTATTTTAAATATTTTACAAATTCTACTTTTATATATATATATATATATATATATATATATATATATATATATATATATATATATATATATATATATATATATATATATATATATATATATCTACATATTATAAATTAAATATATATTATTATATATTATAATATATATATATATTAAAGTTAAAATATATTTAAGAAGAAATTATTGTCAAAAGTTAACAAAGAAAATTCAATACTTTTAACACTAACTGTAGCAAAATAGCTGCCACATTCTGCACTTCCTTATAACAATGTAACCTTTTATACAGAAAAAGACTTATAATTCTCTCACATCAGATTTATTCTGTTATCTTTTCTTAAATTTTTTTAAATTTTTACAACATTCAACTAGTATACCTTAAAACTAGAGAAATTTGAAGTACATATTTTGAAAGTATAAGCATATAAAATAAAAATACGTATTTACAAATGGATATAAATGCGAGAATAAAATAGAAAACGACCCTTTGAAGTACTTTATGAGAAACCTAAAAGTAACACACTTGTATCTTTCTTTACAAATGTAAAAATGGCTTTAAAAAAATTCTTTGGTGGAAAATAAGTTGTGTTTGTTTACATCTTATTCTTAATACAAATACAACTAAAACAGAATTTTAAATTTAATGTGTTTCTCTGAATGGCAAATGCGCATCAAGATACTATTTTAATTTTTTAACAGTTATTTTCTTATTTTTATCAGCTATTTTATTAACTATTAAAATTTTTCTCGCCATACAAGATGTGCGTAAATTAAACAGTGCCACTTAAAATGTTGCAAATATTTGTAGATTGCATAAATTAAGGTATTAAATTATTCACTTAACAATAGAAAAATAATTCAATTGCTCTAATTCAATTCAGTTAAAGATGCAAGTAAGAACTAGAGATTTAGTATCCCATTTTTTTTCACTAAATTCTTTTAGAATTTTATTTTTTCCTTTATAGGGATAAAATTATTAATGTTTTCTGATAACAATATCTTAATTCCACTTAAACAATTTTCAATTAGATTTCATAGATAAGTAGTATTTGGTGTAGTAATTAATATCAATTATTAATAGTGATTTAACATCGGTTATTAATTCATTTATAAATTTTTATAATATATTAGTGAGTTAAAAAAAAAAAAACTATATCAGCAAATAATTTTCCCTCTGTCATAATATCTTAATAAAATCCTCTCTTAATAATCTTCTCCTATAATATCCTAATAAAATCTCTTAATATTCTCTCTCTCGTAATATCTTAATAAATCTGTACTAAAATGGTTTGTGAATTTTTCTCCCCTTGAAAAAGCTATTTATTAATTCCATTTACCTGGGAAAATTTATTCTATGAATTAACATTTAAAATAAATTATAAGAAGACTATATATATGTATAGCCTTCTTATAATTTATTTATATTAGATATATCAGATTAGATTTAGATATATCAGATTGGACATTAACTAGACTGGACCATTTCTATTTTTTTTATGTTACGAAAACTCCATTGATTTAGGAGGAGATTGATGAATATCGTGAACAGTTTCAGAAGTAACGGCACAACATTTGCGTATAATATAGAAAATAACAGTAAATACACACCAGACCTTTTGATTGCTGATGAAGGAAGCTGACTTTATAGTGCTATATAGGGATTATCAAATTTGATTTTGTGAAATTTTTGAAGTCATAGAATGTATTTATGAGTTCGTTTGCTTTTGTTTTGCCAAAAAATCTTTTCTAAATTACTCTGGTATTAAAAATACGCTATTTTGTAAGGTATTTTGTTGGAAAAAATGACAGTTAGTATATATAACAGTTTTTGAAGACATTTAACATACAAAACTTTATTAACAAATCTCAATATTTAACATAATAAATCCAAATTTTAACCAAATTTTAACCTTACGTTAAATATCTGATGGCATGATACATCCAAATCAGATATTAGCAAATCTCATTATTTAACATGATAAATCCAAATCTTAATCACGATATTTAACATGATAATTCCAAATCTTAATTACTTAATATTTAACATGATAAATCCAAATCTTAACTTCTTTATATTTAACATGATAAATCCAAATCTTAACATCTCAATATTTAACGTGATAAATCCAAATCTTAATTTCTCAATATTTAGCGAGATAAATCCAAATCGTAACTTTCCAATATTTAACATGATAAATCCAAATCTTAACTTCCCAATATTTAATATGATAAATCCAAATCTCAACTTCCCAATATTTAGAAAGATAAATCCAAATCTTTTATGGAATATTTTTTAAAAAATTGATTAGATTATTTTTCTAAAGTTCATTTTGATTAATCTAACTAAGGAAGGAGGATAAACTTTTGACGTTGATATAATAACATAATATAAAAAGGACTTTGTTTAATTCAATAATTTATTTTCTATTTTTAAAATAAAAAGAAATGTTAATGGACTAAGAAATCTAGAATTTAAACTTCATACGAAGCGAAGCATTAAGAATAAAAAAGAAAGGAACAACATAAATTTCCAAACTGTTCTTTTTGAAGAGTCGAAAGTAGTGATTCTCACCATGGGTGGAGTCTAAGACATGATTCATATCCATTCTTTTACTAAATTATCGTGATTCAGTTCCAAAGTTTATCATCACTTCAGAAGATTTGAAGGGAGGAGAATATTTCACCCAAGGCAAACATCCAAGGAAGAAGGAAATAAAAAAAGAAAGAAAGATGGATTTGCATTTACTTAAACACATATTTGACTTAAGCCTGAAAGGCAGCCACCATTAAGTTGTTAATGTTTCGTAAGTAATGTAACATATTGAACTTCTTTGATGATGGTGCAAGATGTCTGAAAGCAGTATTTCATATTTAGCTCATTTTCCTTTTTAGTCATAGGCGGTGCACTAAATTTATTCAAAAAGTTAATTTATTTATTTTTACCTGAAGAAGTAAAGTTGCATGTTTATATTCGAAAAGTATAAATGTGAAAAATATGAAAATTCTCTCTTGAATTACCAAGGAATACATTTAAGGTTTTTAAAGAATACCATAAATCAAGATGAAAAGAACAAAGTTTTATAAAAAGAAATGGCAACAGATTTTGCTAATTGCATCATGGCTATCATTTGGAACTTCTGATTTTTCATTCGAGAGAAATTATTTAAGTAAATAAAACCGTTTGAATATCATTAATTTCATCAATTATGGAAGGCAATAAAAGTTTAAAAACAATTTGTCGTTATTTATTATACTATTTAAAATTGCACATCAAAAATTACTTGTTTACATATACTAATTGATTGATTACAAGAAACTTTTAAAAACTATTTTTGGCAAAAAAAAAAAAAAAAAAAAAAAAAAAAAAAAAGTTTGAAATTTACAAACTTAATAGAAATATTGGAAGAGTGGACAGTTGATAATTAAAATTGTTTTTAAAGACATTTAACAAACAAAACTTTGATTCATCGAAATCTTTAACTTTCCAATATTTAACATGATAAATCCAAAATCCAAATCTTTTATGAAATATTTTTTTTTAAAAATTGATTAGATTATTTTTCTAATATTCATTTTGATTAATCTAACTAAGGAAAGCGGATAGACTTCTGTGTTTGATATAATAACATAATATACAAAGGACTTTGT
Organism: Caerostris darwini; assembly: GCA_021605075.1. Classification (NCBI taxonomy): domain Eukaryota; kingdom Metazoa; phylum Arthropoda; class Arachnida; order Araneae; family Araneidae; genus Caerostris; species Caerostris darwini. The sequence continues at coordinate 180,118 of BPLQ01004695.1, forward strand.
TTAATTCAATAATTTATTTCCTATTCTTTAAAAAAATGATACGGGACTAAGAAATCTGGAATTTAAACTGCATACGAAGCAAAACATTAAGAATAAAAAACAAAAAACAAAAAACAACATAAATTACCAAAATGTTCTTTTTGAAGAGTCGAAAGTAGTGATTCTCACCATGGGTGGAGTCTAAGACATGATTCATATCCATTCTTTTGCTAAATTATCGTGATTCAGTTCCAAAGTTTATCATCACTTCAGGAGATTTGAAGGGAGGAGAATATTTCACCCAAGGCAAACATCCAAGGAAGAAGGAGAAGAAAAAAAGAAAGAAAGATGGATTTGCATTTACTTAAACACATATTTGACTTAAGCTTGAAAGGCAGCCACTATTAAGTTGTTAATGTTTCGTAAGTAATGTAACATATTGGACTTCTTTGATGATGGTGCAAGATGTCGGAAAGCAGTATTTCATATTTAGCTCATTTTTCTTTTTAGTCATAGGCGGTGCACTAAATTTATTCAAAAAGTTAATTTATTTATTTTTACCTGAAGAAGTAAAGTTGCATGTTTATATTCGAAAAGTATAAATGTGAAAAATATGAAAATTCTCTGTTGAATTACCGAGGAATACATTTAAGGTTTTTAAAGAATACCATCAATCAAGATGAAAAGAACAAAGTTTTATAAAAAGAAATGGCAACAGATTTTAGTAATTGCATCATGGCTATCATTTCGGACATCTAATTTTTAATTAGAGAGAAATTATTTCAGTAAATAAAACCGTTTGAATATCATTAATTTCATCTAAATTATGGAAGGGAATAAAACTTTAAAAATAATTTTTCATTATTTATTATAATAATTAACATTGCATAACAAAAATTAATTGTTTGCATATAAAGATATTTTTAAAAATTATCTGTGAATGAATAGCAGAAGAGGAAGTTCGAAATTTACAAACTTAATCGAAATATTTCGAATACATATTTTTGACAAAATAAAGATCAATAAAAATTTTCATTTTTTGTTCGTATATATTTTTACGACAAAAATTAGATTTTAAATTTTATAATTCATTTTAAGTCAAATAAAATTGTTTTTAAAATATATTTCTTTATCTTAGGCAACAGTTATAGAATTTAATCAATGATTTATTTATTTTATTTTGATTTACAAACAAAGTGATGTGCTTTAAACTTATTAAATACATATTCGAATATTCTTTTATTTTATTTTCCAACCAATGTATTAAAAATTAAAATAAAAACTTTTTTTATTTAAAATAAAAGCTTAGTGTAGTTTTTCAGTATAAATTTAGAATAAAATTAAAAGAGAAGTACGAATTTCAGTTCTTCAGATTCTTTTGATTTATTAAATAATTTTTTTTACGAAATCTTTCGAATATTATCAAAACAATGTTAAATAAAAAAGAAATATGAAATAAATAAATAATTTCAGTTTTTTTAATGTCAATAAAACTATTTTACTGTATAAATGATTTATTTATACAAAGCTGAACAAATAATTGTGAAAAAAAAAAAAGAATTATCTTTTCTCAGTTGTATAATTTTTTTTGCACCTTGTGCAACAAATACATTATGTGAATTACCTTCCTAATGCATTTATTGCACAAGGTGCATTAATTTAATATTTCGATAATAGCTGAGCAATGAATGTTTTCAGATATCTTTAAATATTTGCAGATATTTTTTTCCATAATATTTTTCTCTTTCCTTTGATGTAACTTCATGTTTTATTGTTAAAATGTTTTTTTAGTAATGAGTATTGTAACTGTGGTTCCACTTATGCAATCACGTTTCCTCGTAACTGTGATTTTTTCCTACGCACTGCAAGAGCGCCTCTTGCGTCGTACAGAAGAAAAAGTGAGTAGGCAATCAGACTCTCATGCGAGAGGACGCGCGGAGCAACTGGCGCTAAATTACAATCTCTCATCCCGAGAGCTAAAAGTGGAATCCTTCCATTAAATCTCTAATTGAATGGTCTTTAAATATACATGCTGTGTGTTAAATATTGTTTATTTTTTAAACTGTAATTGTGGTATTTGTGCACGTCAAAATAAATGCTATTGGACTTGGGACACAAACGACACATCTACTACAGTATCTAATTAAATGGATTGTAAATTTAACTTTTTTGAATTTTTGATACAATGGCTATTGAATTTATTTTTAGTGTTCATATCAGATGAATATCACTATAGGTATATGGAAAAATAATTGAATTATTAACTTAATTATATGGTTGAGCTATGGTTAACCTAATTATGATTATGGCTAATCTAATTATATATTATAGCCTAACCTAATTATATAGTTACTTAACCTAATTATATGGTTAACCTAACTATTTTTATTGTTAACCTAATTATATTTTACAGCTTAACCTAATTATATGATTACTTAACCAAATTATATGGTTACTTAACCTAGTTATGTGGTTAAGCTATGGTTAACTTAATTATTTTTATTGTTAACCTAATCATATTTTACAGCGTAACTTAATTATATGGTTACTTAACCTAATTATATGGTTACTTAATCTAATTATTTGATTAACCTAATTATATTTTATGACTTAACCTAATTATATGGGTAATCTATGGTTAACCTAATTATATTCTATGGTTCAATCTAATTATATAGTTAAGCCATGGCTAAGTTAATTATATTTTATGGTTAAACCTATTTATATGGTTAACCTAATTAATGGTTACTTAACCTAATTATATGGTTTATTGAATGGCTATCTAATTATAACCATAACATTCATCACGGTTTTACCGCTTTTCATTAAATCAAATTAGTAAAACGCATTCATGTTAGATTTATATTTTTTAAAACGTGCAGTATTCAAGTTGAAGTCACTGACAGGTAAATGTATTTCCTGCAACAAATCCTTATTTCAAATCAAAAGACAAAACAAGATTCCTACAAATCGGATAAACACCTACACAGAACAGTGCTTCTTGAATGATTCACAGTTGAACAGCCTTAAAATCTCTTGCGCAACTTAAAAAAAAAAAAAGAGCATTTATCAGTTGAAGAGAAAAGAAATAAAAGAAGGCGCCGAAAGATCGTTGGAAATCCACCTCCAGTCTGTTATCTGTTCTTGTTCATCAATTTATTTAGTTTGCTCCTTTTTTTTCCCTTTTTTACATTTCTTTTAAATGAAGAACAAATTTACAATAGAGATAAAAAAAGGAAGGAATTTTTTTTGTACAATTTTAACGTCGTAGTTTTTTTAATAAAATTAGCAAGTAGATAATTACTTAATAATTATCTACTTACTATAATCTATCTACTTAATTTTATAAGATCATATATAGTCTAATAATCAACAAAATACTCTTTTCTCTCAAGAAAAACGACTGTCTGGATTGAGTTTATCCAACTTTCAGAAACAGGCAAAATTTTAAATCTGTGGAAGTTTTTGTAGACATTAATAGGAACATGCGACTCAAGAATATCTATATCTTCTAAACATGGCGTCCCTGTAACTGTTTTCACCTTCATAAATAATCAGAACGATTATTAAAAATCAATACAAAATTTAACTTGCCAAAATTCAAACTAGGAACATAAACCACTCCTACCAGTACAAAGATTTTCCCTCAACTGACTTCCTGTCCATTTATATAAAAATTATGGCAACCCTTGCCAAGGAAAGAGTGCCAATCTTATAATTTACCAGCCAAAGAAGACAAAGATTATAAACCTTGCAACACATTTAAAGAAATATTGTACAACAAATACATAATGAGATCTTTAGGAGAAAGCATCATATTATTCAATATTTTTATGAGTGAATACGTTCCTTCGCAGAATACCTGCCGGATAACTACAGCGTGGATAATTGGAAAGCTGCCAAACACAGCGGGGGCAAAAGGAGAGAAAGTTAATTTCGACGGGGTTTTAATTAAAATAATAATTTTAATTTTTAATAATTAAAAACTTAATTTATATTATATAAAAAAATTAGATGAATTAAAATTCTATCATAAAATATTTTCTTTCAAAATTGGTGGAGATTATTTTAAAGTTGGCTTCGATTATGTAAAATAGTTTACCTTTCTACCGAATAAACTGATACAATTATATATAAAACATTTTATCAATAAAATTAAAAAGGCAGTCTTTGGACCGTCTATAAAGCTTAGAGCGATTAGTAGGTTGGGCAATTAAAATAATATGTGATGATAATGCTGTGATTACTTGATTCAACAAATAAGATAGTCTGTCATTTCCTCAGTCGAAATTTCACGGTATAACAGGGAATGAACAATTGATAAACATTTGAGTATTGCCTTAGATAAATTTTCAAATTTACAAAATTATAAAACAATTTGCAGATATATTTAAAAAGAAAAATTTTACGCGGCAGTTTAAGAACCATATTAGGACTACATGATTAAATCTCCTGGATTGTCATATTGTTATAGTTATAAAGCATGTTAAAGAATTTATTGGAAATATGCTTAAGGAAATAAAATAAAGGAGGAGTGTTGATAAGATCAGAATTACGCATAAACCATTTAGCAAAGCTTGTCTAGCAAATAGTGATATTTTGTAACGTTTCAATAATTTTATGCTTAGATTTATTAAGATTAGTATAAGACCAAACAGTAAAGAGTAGGTTAAGATAGGATGAAGAATGGTAGTATATAAAATAAGTTTATTATCGCTGTTCCTAGTTCAATTTCTATTAATAAGAGGATAGAGTTTACGGAAAGCGGTACGAAATTTGGTTTTAGTATGGAACAAAAGTTGTTTAAAGAAAAGATAAATTGTAATCCAGAATAAGACCTAAATATTTAGTTTGAGTACTCCAAGGAATTACAACAGTGTTGATTTTGATCAAAGGCTTCTTAACTTTGTTTCCAGCAGAAGAAATGAAAGGCTTCAGTTTTGTCAACATTTAAAGAAATTTTCCATTTGTCGAACAAGTTATTAAAAGCTTTAAGGTGATTAGTAAGAGTGATAGTTAAGAATTTAGTGTTTCTATTTTTGCAAAGGATAGCAGTGTCATCAGCGTAAATAACAGTAGGAATTTTAGGATTAGTAGGGATATCCGCAATAAAAATAGAGAAAAACAGTGATGAAAGTTTACTGTCTTGTGGAGTGCCTGCCAAAATATTTTTAATAGAAGAGAGAATTCAGCTAACTTTAACCGTGAAAGTTCTATGAGTAAGGTGGGTGCGAGCAAGTTTAATCATGTATGGAGGGAAATTAAGAATAAGTTTATAAATTAATCCGTCTATCCAAACTCTATCAAAAGCTTTTTGAATATAAAGGAAAACCCCACCCGTACAATATTTAGTTTGGAATCCATCAGTAATGCATTTGCTAAAATATACTAAGTATTTGGCTTAAAAATAAAACCTTATGTGTTGCAGTAAACTTGTACAGGCAACTGTGTGTTTTAAATATGTACAGGGTACTTATAATTAAAGTCCACTTTCAAAATGCTGTAAAAAAAAAACTACTAGAATGAGTTTAAATTGGAACTGAAGATACTTGAAGAAAGCGGTAACGGCATGGAATTAAAATAGTCCCAAAAAAAGTTCCACCGAATTTTTCAATCCAATCTGGTATGACCTTGCCGTGGTGGATGGGTTTACCACTAACAATGTCACAACTGATGAATGACTTGGAAGTCATTTTTTCCGTCAAAAAACTGAAGCAATCAAGCACATTGAACACTACAGTTGGTTTAATGTACAACTCATGCCAAATACGATTTAAATTCGACAAATTCGTTTCGATTCAAAATATCACAGGCAGCCGAATTCACTTTCTTTATGCCAATTAGTTATATGTTAATACACTTTGGAACTCTTTTTTGATGCCTTGCCGTTTCGCCCTTCTTCAAGTATCTTCAGTTCAAATTTGAACTCATTGTGATTAGTGGTTCTTTTTTTACATCAGTTTGAAAGTGAAACTTTAATTATAATCACCTTGTATATCATGAACAATCAACCGATAAGAAATGATATCTTCCGTAAGAACTTTTAAGGGTATTGCCCGCTGTTTACGGAAGAAACTCCAGGAAAACTTTCATTATTCAGCTTGACACCTGTCATTAGACTCAAGCTAGTGTATATCCTCTGTTTTGAAACAGTGAAACGCCCTCTTCAGTATATTCGAACCTTTTAGTACTACTAGTAACGAACTTTTAGTGCTTACTTTTAGTACTACTTGGTGCCACCCTATAGGAGTCAGTCGTTATTGACTGCCAATTAAAACTTAAGAAAAGAATTAAATACAATTCTTTTCTGTCTCTTAATTAATCATTTGTAAGAGATTAGATATACGCAATAAAATATGAATAGCGAGTAAAACACTCATGAATAATTCACTGGCTATACTGAAAAGCGACTCGTTCCACTTAAAGTAATTATCATATTTATTCATGGTACTTCACGAAAACGAAAGAGGTTCGAAATCCATCAAATCGGCGGACATGTCAGTGAACCTGAAACTCGGAGAAACAATCCATCAGAGGAACCTCATTTTCGATTCGGATCTCTTTATTGGGGCGCAGGACGGCGTAATGAATGGGGCAAAACACAGGGGCACCACCAGAGCTCCACCTGATTGACAGGCGGCTTTAATTAAATTCTCTTTCACGAAAGCGTACACAACAGCTTATTGGACATAATCTTGCGTCCATTCTCTCTCCATGCTATGCTGCGGACTGCTGTAAAGATGGGTATTCGGTATTTAAGTGTTTGGCATCGTAATTAAATATTAAGGAATATTGAACAAAGCAAACAAATAAAATATTTATAAGGGTAGAAAAATTAGTCTTAGTTATAATCTAAAACTGCTCATTGCCATAAAAATTAGCCCATCAAGATTGAATTATTAGAATCGATTGATATTTTATATATGCATTTGTAACATTGATATAAGTGCATAATAAAAAAAAGAAAAGAAACTGGTTAACTTATTGCAGGAAAACTACCAATAAATTTAACAAATTCCACCTATAAAAGAAAAGCGACCACCAAATTTAACAAACTAGAACTACCAAACGGAAAACTACCGACAAATTTAAGAAACTAAACTATCAAAGGGAAAATGACTAACAAATTTAACAAATTGGAACTATCAAAAGGAAAACTACCAACAAATTTAACAAACTAGACCTACCAACACATTTAACAAACTGGAACTACCAAAAGGAAAACTACCAACAAATTTAATAAACTGGAACTACCAAAGGAAAAACTACCAACAAATTTAGAAACTGAACTATCAAAGGGAAAACTACCAACAAATTGGAGCTAACAAAAGGAATACCAACAAATTTAACGAGCTGGAACTACCAGAAGGAAAACTATAAACAAATTTAACAAACTAGAACTACCAAAGGGAAAACTGCCAAAATATTTAACAAATTGCAAGTACTAAAGGAAAATTGCCAAAGTATCTCATTGGACCATCTCTAGGTTGAATGAACGATGCAACAAAATCGGACGTTGAGGCATACGGATTTTATGTCCATCGACATCTATTTCAGTCAAATTGTTGCGTTACTCACTGTGTAGAATCAAGATATCCCACAAATTTCCAATCGGGGCAAAATCTGAGGTTCGTGCGAGCAAAGCAATATGCAAGTATTCAAGAGGTAAAAACGTTCAAATTAGTTCGTGAGACATCCATGTGAGACATCCAGTGACATCCTGTCTATGATATCCAGTGCCATTCAATTTATGACATCCAGGGAAGTGATATCCAGTGACAACTAGTGAAGTGACATACAGTCTATGGCATCCTGTAAGTGATATCCAGTCATCCTTGTCGTGCGTAATCGATCCTTTTGAAAAGTGCTTTTATAATATAATTTTTCCATTTTTTGTTAAGTTTTATGGAGAATAAAATTCATAAATATATTCTCATGCGACTGAATACTATATCTATGATAATTTTCATAAATTTTGGAATATTTCTATTTTAATTGCTCCTTAGTTTTTTCTTTCTCAGTTATGTAGTATGTTATTTGTACAATATAACTTATAGGCAATGATAAGATATTTTTAATTTGATGATGTTATAGTGGTACTGGATTGAATATGAATGAGGGGTGAGCAGTTATATCAATTGATCACTGAGAGATAAGCAGTGATCAATTGATGTTATTCACTTTTAACCATATATAAATTAAAATAATATAATAAGTCAAAAACTGCCACACTCATATAATATTTAGCAAAAATTAACGTTTATAAAAATTTGTTTTCAAATCTTTTAAAAGTATATCTTATAGAAGATATACTATATAAAATACTGTACAAATTATGATAGAATAATCTTTAAAGAATGAACACAAATACTTATTGAAGTACAAAAACTCATGATGACATAAAGATTATCATAAACTTATTATAAAATGAAGTACTTATCAAAAATATAAAAATGTGATACTTATAAATATATATCAATACTATATTACTTATTTTCGTCTTTTTAATTTTTATTTAATTTCAATTTATGTAATTATTTAAATGTTGTTTTAGTGTAAAGAAGAAGAATACTGATATTCATTCGAAACGAAAATTAAAAAAATTATGCAGGTTATAAATGTTCCTTTCTTCTGAAATCACATAAGAGAGGAACTTGCGATAAGTTATGGTGGAAGTTAAATAATTAATGATAGGAATGGAAGTTGATAATTGTGTTTGATACTGATCGAATTTGGTATAATATATTAATTTTTATATTCCAGTTTTTTACCGCATTATTTTTATGAATACTGATATATAATTTTACTGAATATAGTAAGAAATGAAAATTTAATTTTTGTTGCTATTAACGTTATCTTTTTTTTTCATATTATTCCCCTACTTTGATAAACAATGATATAATCATAATCTTTCGTTGATTTAAACAAAACATAACATTTTAAACATTTACATTAACATTTAAACATTAACATTTTAAACATTTGTAACATTTTAAACAAAAAAAATATCAAGTTAATCAAATCAACATTATATTATTTTGACATGGGGATTTTGACATCCACAAAAATGCATAGAAAAAAATCAATATTTAAAGTTCAAATTTAAAATATAAATCAATATGTTAAAAACACAATACAATGTTTCATTAATACAACATTTTTACTATAAACAAGTGAGTACTACTATATAGACTAGACTACTATAGTCTAGTCTAGTATTGGACTAGTAGAATTTCTTGCTAGAAACGTACTTTGTCTTGATGAATTACGAAAATTTGTATTAAATCATATACAATGAATATCTTTTTAATTGTTTACCGTAGAGAGAGTCAGCAACTTTGAAATTTTTTTTAATTGAATGATTTATCAATAAAAGGATGATCTTGATGTTCATACAGAATAACCACAAACAGTACTTCTTGAAATATAAAAACGCATGATGACAAAAAGCTTATCATTAATAAAATGAAGTAATCTGAAATATAGAAATGGGATATCTATAAAAATATACCAATAAAATATTACTTATTTTCGTTTGTTTAATTTTTATTTAATTTTAATTTAGGCAAATATTTAAATGTTGCTTTAGTGTGCAGAGGATGAATACTGATATTCATTCGAAAACGGCATTCTTAAAAATTATGCAGGTTATAAGTGTACTTTTCTTCTGAAATCGCATAAGAGAGGAACTTGCGATAAGTTATGGTGGAAGTTAAATTCAATTTCATTTCGAATTTAATTCCCTCTGAACATGGCGTGCGTGCTTGCACCAACGTTACCTCGGAAAAGAAGCCTCGTCATCCGAGATAAGCCCTTGACCAACTCAGAACAGAAACTCATGAATTAGATGGTAATCTGGCAAAGGAGGGAAAAAAATTTCTCACGGAAGCGGTTGAAGGTAAAATAAAAAATGCTCGTTAAATTAATGGAGGAAACGTAAACGCGGGCACAAACCTAATTTTATGGAGTTTTTTTGCAGTAAAAAATAGATTCGTGATCTTGGCGCCTTCAACGGAACCCACCGCGGGTTCTGGGTTCATAAATCAGCCAATAAGAGTCCCACATGCTGGTTTTATGGAACAAAACTGCACCTAAAAAACCACCGAGAACGACTCGTTCCCTTTCGAATACGATTTTTTCCACCGCACTTAAAAAAATAAATAAATAAAAGAACTAAAGAAGAACTAAAGAACAAACTGTATAAATTAAGAATGGGAATAAATAATAGACTAGAGTTTGGCTGCCGTAATCTTCTCTTTGCTGTCTTTTATTTCGTTCTTTCAACTGATAAATGTTCTCTCTATGCCTTCAGACAGAGGGAAGAATTTAAGAACTACTCGACTGAGTATTACTGTAGAGAACTTTTAGAGTAATTTTCTAAAAATCTTGTTAGTCTTTTGATTTCGATGGCAGAATTCCCAATAAATAATTCCTTTGATGATTTTTATGGGATTATTCTAGATTTAGTTCCGATTCTGCTCTTTTTTTAAGTGGCGGCATTGTTTGGTGATTTCCTTCGAACAAAGTATCATTTTAAGAACAATTCGAAGAATTCATATTATCCTAAGAGTGCAAAATATTTTATTCTTGGTGTTTAAAATCTTGTTGACCTATTATATATAAAATTGAAAAATATTAATATTTTCAATAGTTTATTCTTATGCCGATAATTGACTGTAGGACAATTTTATGTGGATAATTTTGTTTGACACTGTTCGAATTTGATATAATATATTAAATTTTATATTTCAGTTTTTTATGACATTGTTTTTGTGTTCATTTTTGAATATTGTAAGAAATGGCAATTTAATTTATTTTTGTTATTAAATTTAACAATTTGTTTCACATTATTTTCTTATTTTGATAAACAATGTTATGATCATATAGACTTTTTTAGAAATTAAAATATTTTAAAAATAACTTGTTCAAGTTTAAAAACAGAAAATTTTAAACAAAGAAATATCAAGTTAATAAAATCATCATTTATTTCGCCACGGGAAATTTTAAATCCATAAAAAATAATAAAAGTTTTAATAATTTTAAATATAAATTAATATGTTAAAAACACAGATTTTGTTTCATTAATACAACATTTTTATTATAAACAAGTGATTACTAGAGTTCTATAGTCTAGTCTAAACTAGACTAGTACTACTTTTTGCTGAAAACGTGAGTTTGATGAATTGCGGAAATTTGTATTAAATCACATTCAGTGAATATCTTTTTGAATTGTTTACAGTAGAAAGAGTAAGAAACTTTGAAATTCTTTATTTTAATTGAATGGTTTATCAAAAAATTATTATGATCTTGATGGCCATAAAGAATGGACACAAGTATTACTTATTGAAGTATAAAAATGCATGATGACAAGAAGCGTATCATATCAAAATTTATAATAAAATGAAGTATTTATCTGAAATATAAAAATGTGATATCTACAAACATATATCAATACTAGACTACTTATTTTCGTCCTTTTAATTTTTATTTAATTTCAATTTATGCAAAAATTTAAATATTGCTTTAGTGTGCAGATGAGGAATACTGATATTCATACTAAACGACATTTTTTAAAATTATGCAGGTTAAAAATATTCCTTTCTTCTGAAATGACACTAGAGAGGAACTTGCGATAAGTAATGGTGGAAGTTAAATTCCATTTCATTTCGAATTTAATTCCCTCCCGAACTCGGCGTGCGTGCTTGCACCAACGTTACCTCGGAAAAGAAGCCTCGTAATCCGAGATAAGCCCTTGACCAACTCAGAACAGAAACTCATGAATTAGATGGTAATCTGGCGAGGAAGAAAAAAAATTCTCACGGAAGCGTTTGAAAGTAAAAGAAAAATGCTCGTTAAATTAATGGAGGAAACGTAAACGCGGGCACAAACCTAATTTTATGGAGTTTTTTTGTAGTAAAAAATAGACTCGAGATCTTGGCACCTTCAACGGAACCCACCGCGGGTTCTGTGTCCATAAATCAGCCAATAAGAGTCCCACATGCTGGTTTTATGGAACAAAACTGCACCTAAAAAACCACTGAGAACGACTCATTCCCTTCGAATACGATTTCGTCTGTGCAGTTAAAAAAAAAGGGGAAATAAAAAAAATAAAAGAACTAAAGAACAAGAACAAACTGTATAAATTAAGAATGGGAATAAATAATAGACTAGAGTTTGGTTGCCGTAATCTTCTCTTTGCTGTCTTTTATTTCGCTCTTTCAACTGATAAATGTTCTCTCTCTGCCTTCAGACAGAGGGAAGGATTTAAGAACTACTCGACTGAGTATTACTGGAGAGAACTTTCAGAGTAATTTTCTAAAAATCTTGTTAGTCTTTTGATTTCTATAGCAGAATTCCCAATAAATAATTCCTTTGAAGATTTTTATGGGATTATTCTAGATTTAGTTCCGATTCTATTTTTTTTAAGTGGAGCCATTGTTTGGTGATTTCTTTCGAACAAAGTATAATTTTAAGAACAATGCTAAGAATTAGTATTATTTAAAAAGAGCAACATATTTTATTCTTGGTGTTTAAAAGCTTGTTGATCCTTTTCTATATAAAATTAAAATGCATTAACATTATTCTTATGCAGAGTTTGTTCTTATTCTTATGCTTACAATTCTAGGTTCGAATTTCATATAATACATAAATTTTTTTGTTCCAGTTTTTTTATCGCATTATTTTCGAGTTCTTCACTGAATATAGTGAGAAATGACAAATTAATTTATCGGTGGTATTAACGTTAACTATTCGTTGAATTTTTTTACCTTATTTTGATGAATAATATTAGGAACATATAATGTTTTTAGAAATTAAAATATTTTTACAGAATTTTGTTCAAGTTCTAAAAAGAAAATTGTAAACAGAGAAATATCAGGTTAATAAAATCAATATTATATTATTATGGCATGAAGATTTTGACATCGACAAAAATGCAATAAAAACAAGAATTAAAATTGAAATTTAAAATATAAATTAATCTTTTAAAAACACAAATTTTTTTTATTACTACAACATTTTTACTTTAAACACCAATTTGACATGTAAGTTAGATATTGCGGGAATTTGTATGTAATCACATGCTGTAACCGTGCTTATTTCTACGCTCTGGAAGAGCACCCCTGGGGCGTTGAGGAGAAATGGGCAATGGGAGAATAGTAATCCTAGAATTTCTAACCCGAGAGGAAGTATATCACCGACACTGCCGCTTAGAAAGGTTTAGTATAGCGCAATCATGCGTTTCTGTTGAGAAATATGTAGTTTACAGTCACTCAATCCGAAAGGAAATCCCTTTGGCACAACCCTGTGTATTTATTGGTCTACAGACTCTCACCCGCAGAGGAAGTATATTTCGCGCACTCAACGTATACCTTTATTTTCAGCTTATTCGTGGAATTCTTCCACGAATCTATAAGTATATGTCTTTAAACGTGTTAAATATTATCTGTAGTTAATTGCATGTGTGTGCTGTTTGTGCATGTGTAAATAAAGCTTTGAATTCTGAAACCTGTGTCTCAAGTCTCAACCCATCCACACTGAGTTACAATCTAGCTGCGCAATCCACAGCATTACAATGCAATGAATCTCGTTCAACCTAGAGAGTGTTAGTATCTTTGAAATCTTTAAATTGTGTTAGTATCTTTTAATTGAATGATTTGTAATAATATGATTTATCAATAAATTAGGGACAAAATCACAAAATAGGGCCCTTTGTCATTTGGCCACTTTTTGGTTGCCAAATCAGCAAAAATCATTAAATGTATTAACCAAGGTATCTCGAACGCCTGATTGGCCTAATTTAATTAAGCGATTTAATTTAATTACTGGGATACTGTAGAACAATTAAAAACTATTACCTTTAAAAACGACTCATTTCAATCTTTACCAGTTCATAAGTGAGCGGTTATTTTCATTCCTTGTGTGCTGACCAAAGTCTTTCGGTTCGCGATTGAAGAATTTTATTTTGGGAACAAAGATTCCAGAGATTTAGAATGTCAAGGTAAGGTGAAAATTATTGAATGGCATACGATGGAAGGTTTTATTGCAAAGAATGTCGTGTGTCTTAATTGTGGAAATGATACGATTCTCAAGGTTACGAAATATAAATCTGAAGGATATATGAGAAGATGTAGAACGAAATTTAATGCTGTAGCCCAAAATGAAAACAGATCCATTCTTCAAAATTAATGATTCTTTCAATCAAAAATGAGTTTGCGCGATATTATGAGGATTATGTATGTCTGCATCCATAGGTATTCGACTGCGGATATAGCTGATGATATAACGAGTGACTGATTGAGTCGTTTTTTTAAAGAGAAATCTGCATGGATATCATAATGACAGAGAACATTATTTCTGTGTGCACGTTGTGTTACAGTGGAAGTCGTTGAGAGTAAATTCGATAAATAAAAGTACAAAAGAAATTGATTCCTTAAAAGGTTCTTAAATTTTTAACAAGTTTTGTTCATTTTTCCCAATAAAGTCAATAAAATTTTCATTATTTATCTTTGTTTATTTTCAAATTCTGCTTCGCGAAGTTATGCATTCGTTATAAAGTTGCAATTCACTACTTAGTATCGCAACTCTCTATTTGGCGTATTTTGGCAAAAAAAGGTTTCATATCCAAATCACAACGGTCCCTATTCTGCGATGCTACCAAAATAGTTTCTCGATTTGGAGTTCAATTTAATTTTAAAAAAGAAGATTTTGAATTGATTGCATACTTTTTGAATGTTTGGGAAAATGGAATTTTTCAAAATAGATTGGCAAATAATAAGAGAACATTGGTTCGAAACAAGTTGGAAGATGAGATAAATCTCTGGACAATATTAAGATTTAGACGATAAGAAATATTGCTATAATGTAAGTTTATCAAGTAATTTCCATTTAAAGTGATTACGAAATAATTTATTACCAATATTAATATATGTTAGCTTTTGGACAATATTATGAATGACATATTGTATTTTAATACAATCCGTCTATTATGAATAATGTTTATCAATCAGTAACAATTCTTCCATATTGATGGACAATTACTACATATTATTGATGCTTAAAATTAAAAAAAAAAGTTATTTATGTAACAGTGTTTCAACCACAACTTAAAAGTAATCAAGATTCTAATTTAAAAACTCAATAATCGAAATATAACATTTAAAAAGATTTAGTGGTATGCAAGAAGATTCAGAGAAGTTATTAAAAATATCCTTACTGTTTTTAAATTGCACAATTAATATTATTTTTTAAACCTAATAAATCGTTTTGAAAAATCCGTAACAATTATAATTAATCTTTTTTAACTTCTTAAATCATCATGATGTAATTTAATTAATTCACTAATTAATTAAATACATTTACTTTCCTTCACTCTCATTTCACACTCGAACAACAAATTTATTATTATAAGATGATGAAGATAGAATTTCGTTGAAAGAAAATACAATACACTTTTTTTCATTATTATTCACCAGTTTTTGTCCATTCATTATTGTGAAATTAAAATAAGAAAACACTTAATTTAAAATAATAGCAATTATGTTATTTTATTAAAACGAATAATAAAAGATTATCTAAAATACATTGTTCAAGAACTTCTTCATTACAGAAACAAATTAAGTAATACCCTAAAAGAAAGGGGGAAATTAAATCCTGAGTGTTTCATGCATAAATTAAAAATAATTCATTTATAAAAGGTTTTAATCTCTTTATTAGATATTTATTTTTTTGTAAGAATCTGGAATATTTTATTTATTTACATTTATTTAAAGGAAATAAATAATTATTTGCAATAAGTGTAGTAGTTTAATAGAAAGAGAACAACCAATAAACTTAGAGGTTTTAATACTGTTTTAATCCTAAACTTTTTAACTAAACACTTTTTTAATTTTTAAAACAAAGATTTTAAATTCAGATTGAAGGTTTAAAAAAAATACACTTCTTGTAACAGTCTAGAAAAAAAAAAAGAAACATTTAAAATTATTGAAAAATATATAATATAAAAAAAAATTATGTATAAAGGATTATATAAAGGATTTTAGTTGCGATTTATTAAATAATATTAATTCTTTTCTTATTTTTTGTGCCATTTATTATTATTGATTTTAATTATGACACTAATTAATCACTTATTAATATTGACTTAATTCTTTTACTTATTGACTTTAATTACGTATATTTGAAAATAAAAGTACATATCCAAGAAAATAATAGTTGTTCTTTCTAGTGTTAATTTACATTAATGAACACTATTATTTAATTTAAATTAAATAATAGATGCATAGATATACACTGAAGTGACAAAAGTCATGGGATAGCAATATGCAAATTTTCAGATGGCAGTAGCATCGCGTAGAACAGGTATAAATGCGCAGTGCTTTCGCAGAGCTTTCATTTCTGTTCAAGTTATTCATGTGAAGAAGTTTTGACGTGATGATGACCGCACGACGGGAATTAACAGACTTTGAACGCGGAATGTTAGTTGGAGCTAGACGCATGGGACATGCCGTATCGGAAATCGTTAGGGAATTCAACATTCCCAGATCCACTGTGTCAAGAGTGTGCCGAGAGTATGAAATTTCAGGCATAACATCCCACCATGGACAGCGCAGTGGTCGACCGCCTGTACTTAACGACCGAGACCGGCGACGTCTGCAAAGAGTCGTAAATTCTAACAGACAAGCAACACTGCGCCAAATAACCGCAGAAATCAATGTGGGACGTACAAAGGACTTGTCTGTTAGAACTGTGCGGAGAAATTTGGCTTTCTTGGGCTATTCCAGCAGAAGACCGACTCGAGTGCCTTTACTGACAGAACGACATCGCTTGCAGTGACTCTCGTGGGCACGTCAGCATATCGGTTGGTCCCTAGATGAATGGAAAACCGTGGCCTGGTCCGATGAGTCACAATTTCAGTTGGTAAGAGCTGATGGTAGGGTTCGAGTGTGGCGCAGACCCCACGAAGCCATGGACCCAAACTGTCAGCAAGGCACTGTTCAAGCTGGTGGTGGCTCCGTAATGGTGTGGGCTGTTTTTTCATGGCATGGACTTGGTCCTCTGGTGCGACTGGACTGAACATTGACTGGAAATGCTTATGTTCAGCTACTTGGAGATCACTTGCAGTCATTCATGGACTTCATGTACCCAAACAACGATGGGATTTTTATGGATGACAATGCGCCCTGCCACCGGGCCACAACTGTTCGCGATTGGTTTGAAGAACATTCTGGACAATTCCAACGAATGATCTGGCCACCTAGATCGCCCGACATGAATCCCATAGAGCATTTATGGGACATCATCGAGAGGTCTGTTCGTGCCCAAAATCCTGCACTATCAACGCTTTCACAATTATGGACGTCTATCGAGACAGCATGGCTCAATATTCCTGCAGAAGACTTCCAACGACTTGTTGAGTCCATGCCACGTCGAGTTGCTGCACTTCACCGGGCGAAAGGAGGGCCGACACGATATTAAGAGGTATCCCATGACTTTTGTCACTTCAGTGTATATCTTTGTAACAGTTAATAGAAATTGTAACAACGACAAATTTGAATTTATTCTTCATTTTACGTGTTATGTGTCAGTGAACGGGTTTCTATTCAAACTGCGAAAAAAAAAAATGACAGTGCAATTTTATTAGTTTAACGGTTGTTAATAAAATCAATATTATCAGAACATAACTTTTGACCCATTCTTCTATTTTCGGTCACCCCATTCAGAGTTTGTGTGGGTGTTGAATAGCTGTTCTAATGACAGCTAATGATCCTTCATTGATTCGTTTCATTTTGAGGGGAGAGAATCTATTCATCTATTTTGCCTCACGAGCATTAAATTTCCAATACAAACTCAATGGACTGGCTATATTTGCTTGAACAATTCGAGAAAAAAAAACTACATTGGTTTGAATACTGTTGTGATTGTACGTACTTTGATATGAAAAATCTATCATAAGAAATGGGATCAAATGTTAGTGTGTAAATTGTAAAATGTTATGAAGAGCTAAATCAGTAGATTGATTTCGTTTAGATGTTTTCATTCACTTCAGAAAGCAAATGTGCTTCTATGGGTGGGTTAGAATAATCATTCACGATTATTTTGTATTATTTATTGCTTACGAATGATAAATATTTATGAAAGGTTTTTATTGAACAAATAACTGGATGTATATTTTTTTGCAGGATTCATCAAAAATCAGTGCATTTTATATTTAATTTAAAATATCTATTCGGACAAAAATAGATGGTCATTTACTACAAAAACATTTTTTGCTTTTTTTGGGGGGTTAAATTTTGGATAAAAATTTGCATTTGGTATAGAAAAAATTACCTGTAGCAACATTTGGGAGCTATTCAGCTGGTGAATAAAACAGATTATTTTTAGTCAAAAAAATTTTTTTTGATTTTTTTTATCTGCATTAAAATACTTTTTTTTTAATTCTAAGAATGCTATAAAACTACCAATCTTTCGAAAGCTAAATGGCAAATTAAATGGTGTGAGAGAATCCATCACACTTGATTACTGAGTTACTAAACGTTCTGGCGCTCGGAGCAATACGTTTCGGGTTCGATGTCCCGTCTGTACCATGGATGTTTGTAATGGTTCGGAATCTACTTTAAACCTTAAGTCCTGGTCTAATTAGTCCGCGGGAACAACAAATGCCCTTAAAGCAGCAAACCAAGGTGTTGTAAGTAGGGCTAACAACCTTACACAATAAAAAGAATATTCTCATGTCTAGAAATCTTAGTTAAAACAAAACTGAACGAATCTCATCTTGGATATTAGCGCCAGAATAAGCCTGACTGATGGAAGCTGACAGATACAGACTTGATCGGAAACAGGTTTTGGTACTTGACCGTTGGGCTGACAAAAGGCCAATTGGCCAGTAAAAAGAAAACATCTCTCTTTTCGAAATCTACCAGTAGGCAGACTGCCTTGGCCCAACATGGGACTGCTGTGTCAATGAATAAGATGTGAATGAAGAAGGTGAACGATGTTTAATAAGGGTAGCATTTCATTCCAAATGTCGAAAATTAAATTAAATTATAAATTAAATGTCCAAATTGAACTTAAAGAATGAAAATGAAGATAATTATTGAATTCATAAGTTACACAATTCTATTTTTTAAGATAATTTTAAAATTAAATGCTCAAAATGGAGACAAAAGGAAACGTTGCACATTTGACATCGGCCAATCAAGACTTGACTATCCTTTTGAAGATAAAAGTTGTCGTGCTTATTCTGCGCAATGAAACAACTGTTGTCACGAGGATATCTGTGGGGTTGTTAGGAGTCTTGCACACCAATAATTTCAAGTGGCAACATTATTGCCTTCAGATTATAGAATTTCAACATCGTGGCTTTGCCGTCATTTCGTATTTAGGGTTATGTAGCCCTCTACCAGGTGACATGGACCTTAATGGTACGAATAGACCCCTGAATGGGTGCTGAGAGGAGGACAGTGCCTTCAGGAATGATTTTTACGGATAATTATTCCATATTTGCATATCTGTCGCATAGGAAAAAACCCTGTAAATCTGGTCTTAATCTGCTAAATTTCTAGCGAATGAGTTCAGATTAAAGGACCTACATTTGGCAAAACAACAGCTTAATACACGAAATACTAGATGCACAAGTTTTTATATTTCAGTTAGCTATTCCATGTTGCCGTATTCGTCGAGAATGATTAAAATTAATCAGCTGCTGATAAATCAGAAAGGTTGTCAGCGCATTTCCTATCCTTTCGCTGAGTCATACGTGTATATGGATGTTTATTACCTGCTTTATGAATCGCGGATTAGCTTAGCAGCTGCTCGAATAGTTGGCTTTACTGCAAATCCTGCAAATCACCAGGGCGGATATTTCTCGCTCCTGTGCAGAATTTCCTGTTTATTGCACCCTAGCGGAAGTGGCACCGCCCATCTTAACAGCGATAATGCCTACCTCAAGGACCGGAATGAATTGTTCAGCAGGCCTTTGAATGGCATATTTATGCCTACATGAATTTATTCAGATGGTTCACAAATATTTGGTTAATCGAATTAAAAGAGTGAATTTTAGGATTAATCCCATATTTGCTGTAAGTAATTGTAGAGTTACCGTAAATTACTGATGGGATGTTAATGTTCCGAGAATAATATTTGTTTTATTAAAATTTTATTCTAACCAGAAATCAGTAAACTAAATTATTTAAAGTAATTATTTTGCATATTTCCTTTTACCTATTTAATTTCTAAAAATTGGATCTAAACTGATGATGATCAAATCATTAAAAAAAGAACTAACAGTTGATAAATTTTCCTAAATTAATAAATTTTTAGATAAGAAAGATTTATCATTTTTCTTGTCATGCATAGCATTTCTAAATGCATAAACATGTAACAAAAAGTTACTTTCACAATAATTATGCATATATATTTATATATTAGAAGTAAAGAAGAGGAACCAAATTTAATAAAATATTATACTTTACAATATTACAAATAATTATCATATTTTATTTTGTGATATTAAATCACACACGAATTCTTATATATGATTCAATATAACAAAATAAAATATGATAATTATATATTAAATCAAATATATAAATATCCAGTATATACAGTCAATGCATGTAATGAATTAAATCAAATATATTTATTAAAAAATCAAATTTTCAAAAAGATTTACAAAAGACAATCATTTTAAATTGCTTCACATTGGTCATTTTATTTCTCAACTTGAGGTAATAAAATGAAATGTACATATAACAGTATGATAAAATAGTGATAAAATAATTTTAAAGAATTAAGAAAATTCCGCCTTATATAAGTTTGTTGAAATCGTTAAATTGTTATGGAATTAAGAATTGTTAAATTCTGCCTTAGAAATTTGAATTGTTTTGGAATATTTTGATAAAATAATAAAATAACTTAAGATGCATAAAATGGAATAATGATTCTGAAATTTAAATAAATTGGATTACATTTTATTATTGGAAATCTGAGAAAAAAATTGTAATTCTCCCATACTTTGTTTATGAGGCATATTTCTACCACAAATGAATATTAATGAGAGATATTCGAAATTCAAATTAACATAGCTAGTTAAATAATCTTGCTCTAAAACTTTCATGGAAAAATATTTCGATTTATTCAACTGAAAACTCGATTCTTTCTCAGAACTTTATTCAACATATAAATCTGGGAAGAAAAAAAAAAGACATTTCATGATATAAACAAACGTAAATATTTTCCAAAGTTTGGGCCCATTCGACACAATTTTTAAGCCCTAAACTGAACTTCTCTCTGAGGCCGGAAGACAGATCCTTCTTTTCCCAGGACGGTAATTAACACTGCAAAGGGAGAAAGGTCTCGGATCAAAAGGAACTTTCTCTCACACACACAAGGCAAGGAAGAATCAGAGATTGAGAACGACGGCTTCTCTTGCCCAACTTTCCCAGACACTTCTCCATTTGCATCACAATACGCCGACTTCTAATTGCAGTTGTCGGAATTTCATCCCATTCCAGGAGAACGTGAATTCAAATAGAATCGTGATAAAACTTGCTTATAACTGGAATTTATCCTTGCCGATTCCCTAATTCCCGGTTTAAAGGTGAATGGAATTTATTAACTGGGATGGGCGATGCATAAATAAAGTAGACTTCTCTCTCCGGTAATTTCCTACCAATTGGTAAGGATCTTTTAAATCGAAGTGGCCTTGTTGCTGCAGGCTGATGCATTTAAAATTACAGAGAGTTATTATGCATATATATTTTCATATTAGAAGTAAATAGGAGGAACAAAATTTAATAAAATATTATGCTTTGCTATATTACAAATAATTATCATATTTTATTTTGTTAAGATGAATCACACACGATGTATGATTCAATATAACAAAATGAAATATAATTCTTTTAAATGAAGAATATAAACATGAAGTTTATACAATTAAATATATCAAATATATGTATTCAAATAAATCAAATATACTTAATAAAACATGAAAATTTTAAAAATGTTAATAAAAGGCAATCATTTTAAATAGCTTTACATTAACCTTCTCAACTTAAGGCAATATAATGGAATGCACATATAGTTTGGTTTGGTTTGTCGCTGTACGGTCATCTTGCCTCACGAGGGCTAAACAGAAAGGGAAACTACAGTTTAAAATGGATACCGAACCACTCACAAATATCCATGCTACCAACAAGATTCTGAAACTAAGAGCAATTTACAAAATATGTTATATTATAAAGAAGCTTTCAATTGGTTTTGGCAATAATGTACATATAACAGTAAAAAATATAATATCCATATTTTTTAAGCAATTACTTGGATTTATCGGTTTATATAATTAAAACTTACATTTGGATCTGTTTTTTCTATTTGGTTTGCCGCTCTACTGTCATTTTATGCATACTTTTCAACAGGTACCTACTGCTTAACGTGCATTCCGAAAAACTCAAAAACATTCATGCCACAGCCAGGAGTCGAACATGAAGCCTGTGGTACCAATGTGTAAAATGACAAAGTCCGGAGCACTAACCAATTCACCATCATGCCGCTCAATTTTCCCTTTCATAAATTTGTTAGTGATAAGAATAATTTTAAGATAATCCTGATTTATATAATAACAAAATTTTAATTGCTTTGAAATATTTTAATACAATGATAAAACAAAATTTTGAGATATATCAAATGGAATAATAATTTTGAAATTTAAATAAATGTGGAACTGCTTTGGCATAACATTTTATGATTGGAAATCGGAAATAAAAAAATCATAATTCTGCTATACTTTGTTTATTACTAGGCATATTTCTACCACAAATGAATATTAATGAAAGATATTTGAAATGCAAAGTATCTGAGATAGTTAAATAATGTTGCTCTAAAACTTTCGTTGGAAAAATATTTCGATTTATTCAACTGCAAACTCGACAGAACTTTTGCTCAAAATATAAATCTGGGAAAAAAAAACATTTCTTGATTCAAACAAACGTAAATGTTTTCCAAAGTTTGGGCCCATTCGACACAATTTTTAAACCCTGAACTCAACTCTTTCTGAGGCCGGAAGACAGATCCTTCTTTTCCCAGGACGGTAATTAACACCGCAAAGGGAGAAAGGTCTCGGATCAAAAGGAACTTTCTCGCACACAGGCGGAAGAATCAGAGATTGAGAACGGCGGCTTCTCTTGCCCAACTTTCCCAGACACTTCTCCATTTGCATCACAATAAGCCGACTTCTAATTGCAGTTGTCGGAATTTCATCCCATTCCAGGAGAACGTGAATTCAAATCGCATCGAGATAAAACTTGCTTATAACCGGAATTCATCCTTGCCGATTCCGTAATTCCCGGTTTAAAGGTGAATGGAATTTATTAGCTGGGATGGGCAATGCATGAATAAAGTAGACCCTCTTCTCTCTGTTAATTTCCCACCATTTGGTTAGGATCTTTTGAATCGAAGTGGCCTTGTTGCTGCAGACTGTTGCTTTTGAAATTACAGCAGTTATTATGCTGGGGAAATTTTCAAGAGAAAATTTCTGTAGGGTAATTTAGTTTTAATCATATAAGCATTTGATCCTTATGTAAAAACATATTGACGCCTAGTAATTAGTTTAAAATGGCTAAATTTCTTTATTACTTAATGATGCCTAAAGAAAAATTGAACATGGTAAATATAATATTGATAATACTCTTTTGAGACGGTTTATTCTCATGGGTCAAACGATGGATTCATTTTTTTGTTTCTTGAGACGATTTATATTTTAAAATTGATAGATATAAATAAATGCAATGCCTCCTTGATATTTGCTTTTATTCGGTCCCAGAATCTTAGACTGATATGAAATAATGAGAATGATTAATCCAATTCCAAGAAATACTAAATGAATTTTTTTTCTTAAGAGAGTGATTATTGCATTCTATCGAAATACCAAATGATTTTTTTCTTCATAAGAAATCAGCAGAAAATTTTCTATTAAAAAATACAGAGAAAAAGAGTAATTTATTATCATAAAATATCAATTAAATTTTTCCTATAAGAAATATAAATGATTATTCTTTTCTACTGAATTATTCTATACTGCGGTTTTTTTCCTTAAGAACTAAAGAATAATTAATTCATTGTTTTTAAATATCAGACGAGTATATTTTTCTATAAGAAAAAAAACGAGAAAATTATTTATCCATTCTATTGAAATACCAAACGAAATTTTTTCTTCATAAGAAATAAAGAGAAAATGATTATTCCATTCTATTGAAATACCAAACGAAATTTTTTCTTCATAAGAAATAAAGAGAAAATGATTATTCCATTCTATTGAAATACCAAACGAAATTTTTTCTTCATAAGAAATAAAGAGAAAATGATTATTCCATTCTATTGAAATACCAAACGAAATTTTTCTTCATAAGAAATAAAGAGAAAATGATTATTCCATTCTATTGAAATACCAAACGAAATTTTTTCTTCATAAGAAATAAAGAGAAAATGATTATTCCATTCTATTGAAATACCAAACGAAATTTTTTCTTCATAAGAAATAAAAGGAAAATGATTAATTCATTCTCATGAAATACAAACGAAATTTTTCTCATAAATAAAAGGAAAATGATTAATTCATTCACATGAAATACGAAACGAATTTTTTTGATAAGAAATAAAGGGAAAATGACTATCCATTCTCATGACATGCAAAATTGATCTTTTCGTAAGTAATAAAGAGAAATCAATTAATCCATTCTCCCGAAATTAAGAGAATAATATCATAATTAATGCATTAAATTATAAGAACTATTATAAAGTTACTAGTAAAATCAACAATATTATATACTAAATATATATTTAATATTATTATAATTATATAATTATATATTATATAATTAAAGAAATGCGCAAACATTAATGCTTACAATAATTCAAATTTTAATACATTTTAATGGATTTTTATCGATGATAACTAAAATAAAACTGTATTTTGTGTAATTACTCCAAATGCACTTTGTTAAAATGAGTCTTTTTAAGTACACTTTTGAATAATAATTGTTTATCGTTATAGTTTAGTTGTTTTCAACGTTTTTCACTCATTTATTGTTCCTTTGTATGTCGCCAAGGAGATATTTATGATTGAGTAACATTTTGTTTCCGAACTTAGTTCTTTTCATTTACAGTAGACGAACTTTCTGAACATTGGATTTAATTCACCTCTAACCTTGGATTTAATTCACCCCTGTTCTAAATCAGGGGTGAATTAAATCCAAGGTTAGAGGTGAATTAAATCCAATGTTCAGAAAGTTCGTCTACTGTAAATGAAAAGAACTAAGTTCGGAAACAAAATGTTACTCAATCATAAATATCTCCTTGGCGACATACAAAGGAACAATAAATGAGTGAAAAACGTTGAAATTCACCCCTGTTCTAAATCAGGGGTGAATATATTTCCGGCCCATTGAGATTTGTCACACTTTTACAAAATATATTTATTTTATAATGACCAAAGGAATGAACAGCAATATATTAAAAAAAATACATTATGTGTGCATCCATCTATTCAAAAATTAACTGCCGAAATTATGAGAAAAATTAAATTTGATTTTAAAATAGTATTCTTGCGAATATAGGACATATATTGCCTGTTTTATTTAGTTCACAGTTATGAGTTCGCAGAATAATTAAATTAAATTCTGCGAACTCATAATGCGCACGCTTCTTGGAATATCTAATAAATATAACAGGTTATATGTTTCACTTTAAGTGACTTCAGTGAATGCAGTGACAATCCTTAGATACGCCCAGTTAAATGTTGATAGCAGAGCAACTCTTAGTTGAAGTTGTTAGGGCCTTGGGTTTAACTTACACCTGTGAATCGTTTTTTTCTAAAATGAAATTGACCCAACACAAAACACGCTCAAACAAAACGGACGCCAAGGCCATTTGGCTACTGGCAGATTTCTAGATGATAGATGACTTCCTTTTTACAGTGTTGGGCTGTCGGACCTTTTCCCAACGCCCTACGGTCATATGAGATCGGGACCTACGGTTCCAAACCACTACAAGCAATAATGACACCGCCGGGACTGTAACCCGAAACCTATGGCACCGAGCGCCAGAACGCTAGTCACTCGGCCATCAGGCGCCAATAACAAATATACATGCCTTAAAATTATTTTAAATTCTATTTAATTGTTCTTTAATATTTTATTGTCAATAAATATTTATAAAAATGTAGAAATAAATACAATTAATTTTACCACACTCAAAACTTATTTGAAAACTAAAGTCTTCAACTACAGTCGAAAATATTTTAAAGCTCGCTTGCGAACAAATAGTTTGATTAAGAATTTAAAGGAAAAGAAAGTCGGTGAACAATTCTGAAAGTTAAAAGTCCTCCGGAATTGAAAAGAAAAAAAAAAAAAAAAAAGCTTCGGATTAACTAAATGAGAATTGCAAAGAATTAAAAAAGAAAGTTAAGTCGTTGAACGAAAATAAAAAAAAAGAAAGCAAATGATTCTGATCAAAGACTAAATCTTGATACACTTTTAAAATTGTTTGCGGATTAGTTTAATAAGTTTTGTAATTTGGCCTTAATGTAATCCCCACAAAATGCTTTTTTTATGGGTCTTTAAAATTTTTCGAGATTCTTAGAAATATCGAATTTACTTTAATAAAAAAAAAAGTGATCAAACAAGGGAGATTAACAAGGAAAAAAATTTCTTATTTAAAATGCATTCTCATTTAAGACACTTTTATGCATATTTAATTCACATTTATGTCCTTTTAATTCATATTTATGCTTTTATAATAAAATATGAATGCTATTTCTTCAGCCTTTATCTAGATTAACAATCTAAATTTGATTTTTTTAATGTATTTAAATTTTTTTCTTATGTATATTTTGCATATTCACGTATGTTATATGGATGTATCAAAATTATGATACAGAATAAAAGTAACATTGTACTATTATTTAATGAAATTATTTTCTTAAAATTTGTTTTGGTATTATTTATGTATATATGAAGATAACAACGTCAGTTGATCTTTATAAATAAAAATTATGCACCGGCGAATTTTTTATTTCCTTTTAGCTCCTCTCTGCATAAAAATTTCTATTAGGATTTTAGTTAAATGATTTGAAGAGCCTAATTGACTATTTATTTGGTCTTGATTTCATGGATGGCGATTATTTATTTACACGAAAATGTTTATTTCTACAAGCAGTCCAAGATCAATTTTCCACTTGCATTCCTGTTACACAAATGTTGTTTCTTACTGTTTCATAACATTTATTACATATTAACTGCTTTTATGATGAAGAAAACCATAAATAAACAAGCAAAAATTGTATTATTTAAAAATCATTAATTAATACGATTCATTCATTTTTTAAAATGAAATTTTCTCAATGGGAGAGGCTTTACACTCATTATCACAATCAAATCTGCTCCTTTCTGAAGATAGTGGTCTACAAGAATGCTGCTAGCGGATTCGAAACACAGCCATTTTGCACACTAGCTGAGTCCACTGCACACTTGCAATGGACTCAGCTAGTGTGCAAAATGACCACGAAGTGGGCAAGTACGAGTAATGTTACGCAAGTAAACTTAAATACAATTTTTATAGTAAGTATTATTCAACTTGATGAGTTCTATCACACCTCTTAATTTGTCCCAACAGCTTACAATACCCTATGATTCCTGTATTTATAAGACTTTCTTTTAACGTATGCTTATAGATAAATTTATTTCACCTTGGATATATATTTAGTACACAAAACTTAAATACAGTTTTACATCATAAATCCCTCGAACAAAAATATCAATTTAAAATAACAATATTTATAAATATAACTTATTAAAGTGTTATTTAATGCACAGATGTGCTTGGCGGTAGTGCTACGTATCGTAATTTTAATTACTCTAGGTCGGGGACGGCAGTTTTTTCAGGGGGAATTTTAAGTGTAACTTCTCCATATTTGCATGACGTATGGGACAAAACTCCTATAAGGAAGTCTGACTATCGAAGAGAGAATTTTTATACATAGTGTCTCCCATGGAGTCTTCTCGTTTCTGAAAGTAGTGACAACAACAATACGTTAACTGATATCATAGTAATTTTATTGATATAGACGTCCCATGATCTTGACAAAAAGAGATTATGGGATGTTTATGAGACACACACTTATATATTTTTCTGTTTTGGCTATTATTATGCTTTTTAGCTATTTTTTGCGTGGCCAGAGGATTTGAACCTTAACCTCCTGCACTTCAGATGCTCACGTTGCCCCTGGGATAGGAATCGGAAACATATTCCTTCATCGGATTCTTTCTGCTCATTTATAAAAGTACATACCAATATTTTGATAAATTTTTTTCAACCAAAGAAACATCAATATGCAAATTTTTGCATCTATTCTCATCTACATCAAAGATAAGACACTACTATCTGTGTGAGGTGCCATGTCATAAGACAATTAATGGAATTACCGTACCATTCGCCCCGTGCCCAGCAGAACCATTACCCACCTCGAAGAAGCTGCTTTCGTTTGGTGTTTACACATCAACAAGGGCACTGAATGCGGAATCATTACGTCTTATCTCGGAGGATGCAGAGACTCCCTCTCCGCTCGTTAACCCCTTCTTTCGTTTCGTATGCGAGGCCAGCGCTAATTGGACTTCTATGCGTGCCGGGGCCCTGATTCTACTTTTAATGATTCATTCCTCCGCAGATGGCAGAAATGGCCAAATTAGGTCGGAACTCAAGAGTCGGATTGCAAAGGAATCATCCGGAAAGGATTGGATCGGATCACTTGATATTTAAATAATTGATATTTGGGGATGAGATATTCTGTCTTATTGGTCTTTTTTATATTCACCATAGATGGGGCCTGATGGCCGGGTGGCTAGCTCTCTGGCACTCGGTACCACAGGTATCGGGTGCGAATACCGTCTGTGTCATGAATGTGTGTAGTGATTCGAAATCCACTTTTAGCCGCATGTCTCGATCTCATAGGATTGTAAGAGCGTCATGGAGCCAAATCAGACTACTACGAGTGTTTTTTCACAGCAGAAGCTGTCCCCCATTTTCCTTTAACCATGAGTCTATACGGGTTCCTGGGCTTGATCTAGATGATTACCAATTGGGATAAGTAACAATTCGCCACATCATCATGATTTTACTCATATAGACGTCCCATGATCTGGAAAACGCACACAAACACACGTTTTCCTGCTTTATCTGTTACTCTTTTTGGCTTCTTATTTTTTGCGTGTCTAGAGGAGGTGAACCTTAGCCTCCTGCACGTTAGATACTCACGTTGTTCCTGTGATACGATTTGAATACATATTCCTTCATCGAATCCTATATGTTCATTTATAAAACTACATATATATTGAGAGTTTTTTTTATCCAACCAAAGAATTATCAATACATAAATTTTTGCATGTATTCTCATCTATATCAACGATAAAACACTGCTATATGTGTGAGGTGCCATGTCACAGGACAATTAATGCAATTCCCGAATCATTCACCCCGTGCCCAACAGAACCATTACCCACTTCGAAGAAGCTGCTTTCGTTCGGTGTTTACACATCAATAATGTCGACGAATGCGGAATCATTACGTCTTATCTCGGAGGATGCAGAGACTCCCTCTTCACTCGTTAACCCCTTCTTTCGCGTTTCGTATGCGAGACCAGCGCTAATTGGACTCCTCTTCTACACGTGTCGGGGCCCTGATTCTCCTTTTAATGATTCTTCACCCCCTGCAGATGACAGAAATGGCCAGATTAGGTCGGAACTCAAGAGTCGGATTGCAAAGCAATCATCCGGAAAGGGTTGGATCGGATCACTTGATATTTAAATAATTGATTTTCGGTGATGGTCTTTTTTATATTCTCTATAGTATATGAATTGGCCTGATTTGCTATAGAGTGGCAAAATGAGTAACATGTGCACATAGTCTCTGCAATTTGTAGCCATTGCTTTCAGAGACCATGAAACTCGATGGCCAATGTGACATTATGTGTAAAAGCGTCTTACATCAATAGTCAGGCTGCTTGGCGGAATTTTTATGGCTATTCTATGATACGACACTCAAATGCTGAGCAATTAGCTCTAAAAGTCTGTCCTCCCCTCATCATCCGTCGCTGGATTGTTTGTGGGATACGTGTGTGGTACGTGTGAGGATCATCGATGTTACATACACAAAAAACAAATCTGGTTCTTGGATACCTTCAGCTTTACTTCACTTAATATTTAAATAATTGATTTTCGGTGATGAGATTTTCTGTTTTGTTTGATTTTTTTGTATTCGCCATAATGTAAGAATTGGCCTGATATGCGGCTCAGTGGCGACGCGATCAGTAGAGAGTGTGTAGTCTCTACAACGTGTAGTCGCTGTTTTCAGAGATCGTCAGAATCTATGGCGAATGTAAGAATGCGTGTAAAACCCGTCTTACAACAATAGTTAGGCTGCTTCGTGGGAGTTACGTAGCCTATACGAAACGTAAATGTTGAGCAGTTTATCCTAAAAGTATTCCAATAAGACACTGCCTTACCCTCATCCCCTGTCTCTAGGCTGGATGCTGAGCAAGTATACGTGGAATACGCGTATGGTACACGAGACTCAAAGATGCTACACACATAAAACAATTCAGTATACTTCAGCTTTTGGTATCATTAATTTTTAAGGAATTTTGTACTTTAAGGATTGAACAGGAATTTCTTCACACAGTAGGAATACTAGCACAATAACTTTTTCTGTGCCTGAATGGCCTAGTGTCTAGCGCTGTGGCCCTCAGGCCATGGCTGTTTGTAGTGGTACACTTTAAACCGTAGGTCACTGTCTAATAGGACCATAGAGCGTTGTCTGGAGGCTTAGTCAGTCTTCAGACCTCGTGTTTCAGAGCTAAAATGAAGCTGCATATTACCCTTAGTCATGGACCAGTCGCTTGCGACGGAGTCCTTTGGATCTGGTGTAGGCTTTCCTGCATCAGGGGGATTACTAACAACAACAACAATAACTTTTTGTTTTGTGCTAGTTTTCTAATGTCGAATAATGTCTCTTCTTTGTTAATTCATCCTAAAAAATAGAAATTAAAACATTATTTTAAACAACTCATTAAAACTTATCAAAAAGACATTGTCCTCCCTGTGTTGGTGTGTTGTTTGTGGGATTCATAAGTGATACATGAGGCTACCCGACGTTCAACAGAAAGAAATACAAGTACTACACAAATCTATACAAAAGTACATGTACTATACAAAATTATACAAAAGCGTATGTACAACACAGAACTATAAAAACGTACATGTACTATACAAAACTACATGTACTATACGAAATACACTATACAAAACTACATGTACTATGCAAAATACACTATACAAAAGTACACGTACTATGCAAAATACACTATACAAAACTACATGTACTATGCAAAATCCGTACTGTACAACATACTTGAACTTTTTGCTTTTTGTATAGTACAAGTACTATACAAAATTAAACAAAAGTACATGTACCATACAGAACTATAGAAAAGAACATGTACTATGCAAAATATTTACTATACAAAATACTTACTATACAACATACATGTACTTTACAAAAGTACAACATAGAAATTTCTTGAACTATTTTCCTTTCTATTTTTCCATGTATGAGAATGTTTATAACCTTTCATTACCTATTAATTATATATATTTACACACTGTCAGAGAACTGCATGATTCGAGCCCTTATCAGAAAATATACCTTAAGCATATGTTTTTTACTCTCATAACATATTTATATTCTGCTGACTAACACATACATTATTCACAGTAAATATTGAAATAAGCCTTACTTGCGTGCTGATGTTTCTCAAAATCATTAATCAACTTTTTTTTTCCATGCTATTCAAGATAGATTTAATGGGTATCTTCAATATCATGATACGCGGGCAGTATATCGTTAATCATGCCACTACTGCATAATGCCACGGCTGAAGTTTATTCCGTAGACACACTGAAAAAGCATTATCATCATTAGCTACTCTAATAACTTTGAAAGTAATCTGATTTGATAGCATTGAAGATGAAATACGAGAACCGAAAATATTTGGCTTATAGTGCTTAAAAATCTTAGCAAACACATTAAGAAATTTTATTTATATTTAATACCCGTTAATATTAAAGTAAAATTAAACGTTAAAACTGTTGTCTTGCTAATTAAAAGGAATCTCCTGTAAAGTTGTAAATATGTATTCAAGCTAGATTAATTTTAATGTAAATATTGATACCGGAAATAATTATTTAATGCAAGAATATTTTAGAAAGCTCCTTTAAAATAATTAAATGGATATTTGTTTCATTTGTGTACAGAAATTGAATTTTAGTCAAATATATAATAAATAAGTTTCTGTTGCTCTTTATAAGAATCGGGAAACTGGCTCGAAGCCATTTGTTGCAACAAATTTCAGAGATATAGCAGATTCAACGTTACACAAGTTAAATTATGCGATGTATGACACACTTTGAACAAATATCCCCAATATACATAACAAGAAACATACGGGATGATAATCTAAAATAATTTTCCCTGCTTAGAGGCATCTGTTGCTAAAACTAATGAACGAAAGGGAATCAAATTTCATGTACCGATTGTAGAAAGCTCGGTGAAAAAAAATAGTGCCAAAGGTCGCCAATAACGAATATTCTATTGCATTTCTGTCTTACTTTTTCCCACACCTCAACCCCGTACGTAGAGCTATGGAGCCCCGTACTAATTAGAAAAGTGAGAGTAGAACATCAGTAGATCACATGGAGACCATGGTAGAGAGTAGTAATAAATTGGTATAGAGTAGTAATAAAATAGAGTGCGTCCCTCGATTCTAAAGGAACAAATACTGGGCAGACACTTCCTGCACTTTTCGTACTACAATTGGCGCTGTATCGCCGTTTGGCTCCTTCGTTATATTTAGAAAATGTAAACGTGTTACGAAGCGATTCTGAAAATTCTGAGAAATTCTTCTTCTCAAGGCATATCTTTATTTAACTATATGCTTTTTAAAGATAAATAGATTTAATTAATACTGATGATAATGTTTCTATGAAATAAAATAAAACCTTATGAAATGTTCCTATAATTGAATATTTTATTTTTGAATCATTTTGAAGAGAAAATATTACATAAAAAAGTTTTCAATAGAATATGAAAAATATTATAATGCAAAATATTTTGAAAAATTAAATTTACATTTATTTACAGCTAAAAAAATAGAACCATTTCTTTTGAGAATTGTTATATGATTGTAGACCGTTTTGTCCCTTCGCGCTTTTAGCGTATAGTAGTAAAAGCAAACATTGAAGTTTCTTGGCAAAAATCGCCAAGCTATCATCACATATGGTAAACCACAAAGTAAAAGTTACGTGAGGGGTATGTTTACAATAAACTGGCAACCCCAAAGAGCGCTCTATTATATTACTACTCTATATCTCGAACAGCATGTCGATGAGTGATAGATTAGGATATAAGGAGGATAGGTGCTATAGGAGGATAGGAGGAGTGCTAGAGGAATATATATATATATATATATATATATATATATATAAAGAGAGGATATATTATCCTAGAGAGCAGGATTTCGATAGAACTTTTTTTAGCAGTAGCTGCCCCACATTTGCATTTGCATGTATTGTGGGAAAAAACACAAGAAACCTTTACTAGGCAG
Source organism: Caerostris darwini (assembly GCA_021605075.1). Classification (NCBI taxonomy): domain Eukaryota; kingdom Metazoa; phylum Arthropoda; class Arachnida; order Araneae; family Araneidae; genus Caerostris; species Caerostris darwini. The sequence goes on from BPLQ01004695.1 coordinate 213,806, forward strand.
CCTGACAATAGAGTTTCTTCGTTTCTGAAAGCAATATCTGCAACAATGCCACCATGGTATTCGGACCTCCACCCTCCTGTAGCTTTGCACGTTGTTATTGGACCATGACTTTTGCAGGATTGCTGTCTCTTCTGCACTAAGCTGTTTTTACAATATAGGTATATGAGAGAGTTATTATCAAATAATTCTCCTCGCAATGCATACTTCATTTCCCGGACATCAAACCATGTGAGGTTTAGTCGTGAAAGTTTCTTAAATCAGTTGTGTCTGTTAATGGAGTCAAAAACATGCACACAACGAGATGGGCTGTTTCAGGCATAAATTGACAGTTAATGCTATTATTAGTGCATAACATCCTACAACGGAGACAATGTCTTGCTTACAGCGCACTGGAAATGTTGCATGAGGTTCAGGGGACCCAAATGATCAATAATAAAAGATTATTTCCTGTTTATTTCCTACTGTATGCCAATTTTTGAGTTTGTGCACTTTTTTATTATTCGGACATTAATGAGATCTATTTAATTTGCATATTGCGTTTATTTTTATTATTGACACTTTATTCTGATAGCGTCAAAATCACTTCTAGCGAATTTTAGTACTATTTCTTTTTTGATGGAGTTCATCTGCCTATCTATATTGTCGAGCTAAAAGTCCTAGTTTGGACCGGCATTTCAGTTCTTCCTGTTTAGAGGCATCAGCGTCTAAAAGTAATGAGAAGAACAAAATCGAATTTCGTAATTCAGACACAGACTGTAGAAGGCGTGAAGAGATGAATTCCACAGGAAACAAAAGAAAAGGCTAACTTTTAGATTACAGGGGCCTGATGGCCGAGTTACTAGTGCTCGGTGAACAGGTTTCGGGTTCGAGTACAGACGGTACCAAGGCTGCTTGTAGTGGTTCGGAATCAACTTTAAACTGTAGAGACCAGTCTAATGTGACTGTTGGGCGTAGGACTAACAACCCTACCAGTAAAAAGAAAACATCTGTCTCGAAATTTGTTAATGGACAGACGGCCTTGGCCCACTATGACGCTGTTGCGCTACTGATTTTAAATTACAAGAAAAAAGAAAAGCATCTATGAAGGATGCGAGTTCGAATCCTCCTTCTTGTAAGGATATTTCATGATAAGATAAAAGCAATGACATTTCAGCGTATAATTTATTGTGACCCAGCAATAAAGCATCGCTATTCCCCATCATACTAACACTATAGTTTTCAAACAATGTCAAGCCCTAGATCCATTAATTGCAATTCAAGCCAAGCACCTTCCATTGCAAAATACAACGGTCTTTAAAAGCACCTTAAGTAAAATTTAAAATATTATACTTGGATTTTTATTTATTTCATAATATCTTATATTTTTGGTGATGGATTTTGCTTTTGTAAAATTTAATACAAATTTATGCCCCTTTAATTTTATAAAAGGTTTATAAGGTTTTATATTTATCAATTAATTAGTTCCCATTTTACTGTAGCTAGATAAAATCTTTTAATTCTATGAAATGCATATTAAAAAATTCAAGCGAAATATATATCAAAATAACAGGCGAATTTGCTATAGAAATATTATGATTAAAAGTGCATGATTAATAAAATATTAGTAAATGAGTTAATAATAGTTAATCTTTCCCAAATTTCATTTTTAATTAATTTTAATTAATTTTTTTAAAAAATATGTATTCGATTTTTATCACAGCAAAATGCTCACATTAAGAAATTCCTAGAAATGAGATTAACATTTAAGCAGAAAATATTATATTACTAAATCAACATTTTTTTTTTTTTAGTTATTTCCATTTAAATCTCTCGAATGTCTCCTATTTTTGTGAATTTGAGAGTCATTTAAAATTCATGAGATTGAAACGTTAACTTTAAAGACACTCGCGTTTATAACCAGATATTGCATTACATCCAAATACTTATTCTAAACGCTGGTTCATTAGAATAAATTGTTCATAATTCTCTTCCTCATACGAAGCATTAAATTTCAGATGCACTAAAAATACTCTTTAATACTTTAATTTTTCTTAAACTATTATTAAAAGACTCTTTAAATAGTCCCTTTTCCAACTGAAATTTATTTGAATAGTTAACATTTAAAATTTAACTAGAATCGAAATTTGACTAAACTAATATATTTTAAATGGAGTGTTAAATGTGACTATCATTAAACTACTTTCTTTTACGAAAGGATATATGTATATATATATATGTATATGCATCTTTAATTATATATATATATATACAAATTTAATTATATATATATAATTAAATATGTATATGTATATATATAATTAAATCTGTATATATATATATATATATATATATATATAATTCTTCTATACATGTGCTTATCACCAATAAATAGCTTGGTGGCCAAGTGGCTAGCTCTTTGGTATCACAGAATTCTGGTTCGAATCCTGACAGTGGCGTGGATGCTTGGGAGTGATTCGGAATCCACTTTAAACTGTAGGTCAGGGTCTGTTTAGCCATTGTGTGCACAAGATGACCGCAGAGCGACAAACCAAACAAAACCTAAACGGCTTGGCCGATTTTGATTTTTTTTGTGTGTGTTTCAGTGGGTCTCTACATGGTTTAGATTCCCAATTGAACCCGGTAGGTGGCGCTGAAATCGGTTCTTCTGTACGTGTGTTTGTCACTGAACTCCTCCTAAACGACTGGACCGATTTTGATGAAATTTTGTTTGTGTGTTTGACAGAACACGACAAATGTTTTTATGATGTTCCCTTTGTTGTAATTTGCCACCAGAGGGTGTTGCAGTTTATCAATTTCGATACCGTTCAACCAATCGCTATAAAAATTGGTAATAATATATATATGAGCATAGAAAATAGGTTCGCGATAACCATATTATTACTTACCACCCGATGGTGCTGCAGCTTTTAATCTTATAGACCGTTCAAACGATATCCATGAAAATGAATATGCACATATATAGGAACATGCATAATATATTCGAGACATGTAATTTTCTGCAATGCATTTTTTGGAAGACAACGTATGCCTGTTTCTACTAGTTATTTCTAATTTTTAATGCTTATTACGGGAAAAATATGAAAAAAATATATCGCTTCCAGTTTTATCACAAATTATTAGAGTAAATTAATATGTTAAAACAGTAAATATTTAAAAAGAAGTCACACTGCGATAATTCATACAATCTTCATTGAAAAAGCAGAAAAAAGCAGCAGACACACACACACACACACACACACATATATATATATATATATATATATATATTCGTAAAAGAAAGTTTACTGATAGTCAAATTTTACACTTCATTTAAAATATAGTGCTGTATTATATATTGCGTGTGCCTTTATATATATGTGTGTATGTGTATGTGTGTAATATTAGTCCAGTGTGTGCCATGAACTGATAATTCAATTCGAGACACGGACCACTGGAGGAGGTGCACGTGACAAAAATTAAGCCTCGCAGAAAGTAATCCTCGCAGAATTAGAAGACAATGAAGTGTAATTAAGAAGCTGCGAGGGAAGAAGGTAAACTTCTCCGGTAATTGCAGGCGATTTGGAAGGGCTTTATCAAATTGCACTTTATTGACGCCAGGCAATTCGGGGACGGATCGTTAGACAGCCGCCCTCTGTTTGTTTCGTTTCCAGTGTTTGCTTTTGATTATAATAATACCCTCTTTTCCTGATTATTCTGCCCGAGTTTCCAAATGCAAAATGCCATTCGAATCGATTCGGTGGCGGATCTGCCTTGGGAATTGCTGGGTTACGATGCAGTGCGTATGTGGCAATCATCGTCCATTCTTGGCAGTTGACTTTTACGTGGGACATAGATTATTATTCGATTAGCTCTGTGGAATGGAGTGCTGGTTTATTCAGCATGATGTTTGGTAAGTGAGAATGTGTTTCTGGTTTTTAAAGATGGCTGTAGTCTCGTGGATAATGCCTTTTTGTATTGCTACTGTTAAATAACACCCGTGTGCATAGTGCTGAAATATCCCTTTAGAGCTTTTGGAATGATGTGCGTGAAGTTGTACCACTACAATTTTGAACAAACAATCCGAAGAGTGACGTCTAGTGAATTCATATCTTCCACCTCTTCCCTTCGAGCCCAACGGCAGAACATTGTGACTTACAAATTTATCATGGCCAACCACAGCATTGACACGGAATGTTTTGGATACTTTCTCGTCTTTTAGTAATGTTTTTCAAACATCCTTGGGTTTAAAACCCAATGTTGCTATCCACCAGGTCACTCCAGCTTAATCAACTATTCTAGACAGGGAGTGTTTGCATACGCGTTCTTATCTTGCTCAAGAACTATGTGAACTATTGTGAAATTTCTAACCTGCATATTTATTATGTCCATACCTAGTATAGAAATGACAACTTTCGATTTAGTTTATTGAGAGAGTTTTGAGTGAAGTATTGCGTATTGGGAAAATCGATGGGAAAATTGACCTCCGTTATGACAACCCTGACAATTTCAGCCATCGCAATCTTCAAGGATGATATCAGAGAGGTTCGCACATTCTTCCTCTCCTACTTGACCCGAATAGAAGTACATTCTGATCTGCAGATTTTGCGTGATCATCCCTGACGTAGACATGAAAGATTTCTGCTCGGCACCACATCTCGAACTATCGAATCAAGACTTTTGAGTTCCAAACCACAGGATATTGTCCACCAGCCATGTGTTTCGGAATAGAATCGGAGTCACAAGCGATAGCAAACTGCAAAATCCTCCTTATCTGTGCTAAACTGCAAAATCTTCCTTATCTGTGCTAAACTGCAAAATCTTCCTTATCTGTGCTAAATTGCAAAATCTTCCTTATCTGTGCTAAACTGCAAAATCTTTCTTATCTGTGCTAAACTGCAAAATCTTCCTTATCTGTGCTAAACTGCAAAATCTTCCTTACCTGTGCTAAACTGCAAAATTTTCCTTATCTGTAAATAGGTCATCTCCAATCACATTCTCCAAATGCCAACCTTTGGAATACTCATTCCAAATTGTGGGGCACCTTGGTTTCCAGGTGATGCAGGATGTTGGTCAAAATGGAATGTTTGGATTTCGGCCAAAAATCATCCTATCTACACTAAAAAGTTTTTAATGTAGATGTTTTATAAAATGGATAATGGTTGATAGCATCGTTCTATTTATAAATGATAATATTGGTATATTAATATAAATGATAATATAATATTCTATTAATGATAAATTGCAACGAGGCAACAATGATTAATAGGCCAACTCAATTTAGGCAAACACTTTTTTTTAATTAATTATTTTGGGGGAATTTAAAATTTCACTTCTAGAAAATAAAGACTTTCTTATTAAATTTAGTATATTTATCAACAAAAAAAACCAAGCTTTGTTTCATAAGCAAATAAATAATCTATTGATCTTTAAAAAATATATTTCTCTCTTTCTTCTTTTCGAAACTCTTAAATCAGTAACAACAGCTTATTTTTACACACTTAAAAAGCAAAATATTGTTCTTATGTCATGATAGATCATTTTCCAATTTATGAGTGATTAGTGCCATCATATCTTAAGACAAAACTCAAAAAAAGTTTTATTTTGATTATTTACACTAAGGAAAAAATATTCATTGTTATGTAAATGACTAAGTAATCATCTATTATGCATTAAACGGCATTGTTTGGACCAGACAAGTCATTTAAAGGAAGATAAATAGATACTCAATAATTTGTAATAATTAAGCTTTTAGTCAATAAACAAGCAATAAATTCTAACTTGTTTTATTGGCAATCGTAAGAATAAAAAGATAGCAAACTTGCAGGATAGAAAAAGTCCATTTTTTTTTCTGAAGTTAATTTTTTTATTATAAAACATTAAGGATACACATTTTCTTAATAACTTATATTCAAAATTATTAAGATTCCATGAAAACTTTTATTGAATACTTTATTTTTAACAGTGATAAAAAGATAACAAAAATATTGATAAAATAATTTATTTCTGAAATATTAAATTCTAAGATTAATTTTTATTTTTAACATCGAACATATTGATGACTTATATCTTCAAATAGCTGGAACTGATTTGAACTTTACTAAATTTTTTTGGAAATTATTAAAAAAAACTTTTCTTATTTTATAGAATTAAGGTGAGAAGTTTAGGCATTTGTTGGAAGAATAAAACGATATTGTAACTAATCTATTTTGTAACTGTCACAAACAACAATCTGTGTAGACTTGTTTTTGTTTTGAGTGTTCTAAAGCATTAATAGGAAATTATTTTTTTTTCTAATGCAGCTGGCAATAGACCGTGATCTTTTTATGCCATAAGGGCTGCACCAAAGTTACTCACTTTGCACTACCCAGGGAGCGCGTGTAACTTGAAGATAAGCCACGGACGTGCAGTAACAATGCCCCCGCAACGGTCTAAGATCCTATTAGGACAGGGACCTACAGTTTAATGTGGATTCCGAATCACTACAAACACCCATGGCACCGCCGAGATTCAAACCCGATACCTGTTGTACCGAGCCCCAGAGCTACTCTAATGAAAAATGGACATGGAGAATTCTTGTACTTGTTAAAAGATGATTTTTGTTTTTAATTGGAAATGTAAATAATTATAAGATATTGTAACGAACCTATTTCGTAAACTAGTGTCACAACACAACACTCTGTGCGGACTTGTTTTTATATTGAGTGTTCTAACGCACTCTTGAAAAATGAACTTTTGGTTAGTCACAAAATCTTTTTATTGTTCCAACAAATGCCTAAACTTTTTACTTTAATTCTTTATTAGAAGAAAATTTTTTATTAATCTCCTAACAAATTGATGAAAGCTAAATCATATAATATATTTTTAATCTGGTGCAAATTCCCAAATGTATTTGCAGAAAATATAAAATGCTATTATTGCTAAAGCAACAAAAGCACCTAAAAAAAGCACTTAAAGAAATGCAGCTTTTTTTTAAATTCCGTTAAAGTTCTAAAGAAAAAAAAAGCCACATTAAACCAGCAGTAATACTACTGTTAAAAGCATTGCTTGATAATCATTTCATTACACTATAATATCACTACCTTCAAATTTTATACAACCTTCAAATTCGAAAGAAATAAAAAATATCAATTTCCATCCTTTTTTCAATTTTAAAATTATTTTATAAGCATTTAAAACTTTCATCTCATGAGGCATTATATACATATAATGCTTGCAGGTTTTAATCTAAATATAAATGTATGTATAAATAGATAAAGGAACTGGCATTCAAAATTATTATCGATTAATAACATACCGAAAATAATTAAATTGCGTGGTTATTCTATGCTGTCTCAAAAATTAAATTTTCAGTTTTTTAATTTTTAGTTGACAGAAAATAAGTTAGATGATTCTCTGAGAAAGAAAAAAAAACATCAAAGTATTTTGGATTTTACAATAACACTAAACAATAAAAAGTAATCATTTATGATTAAATCAGAATAGAGGCAGTTATTACAGAAGAAATTTTAGAGTGAGCCTTCAATAGAATTTTCATTTCCAAAAAAAAAAGTATTTCATTTTTTATTTTTAGTTTTGTTCAAACTTCAAAATCAATTATCAAAATTAGATAATGGATAAAAGGTATTCAAGTCGAGCAAGTTCACTTATCAGACGGAATTTTAATTTACGTTTTCGAGCCAAAATTTATTTCGCAATTTACCGACACTTGCGTGATTTAAATAAATTAATTGCTTGATTTTCAGGCCAGTTCGAATTAAATTCTTGCCAGAGTGAAGAAAGCACGCGCATTAATTCCATTCGCAATTAAAGATTCATCACATTTCTTGTCCACAAGGGATTAAAACAAACGCCCGCTACCAGCAGCATCCATTCGAAAAATCTCATGTATTCCGATTCTTTATAGGATTCATAATGCATTGCAATCAAAGACTACTCATATTTTATTCATGGCCAAATCTCCGCCATCACTTTTGTGTAACTACGAACCTTAACGGAATAAAGAAATTAAAACCTCCCGCTGCTTAACGGTAAATTCCTGATGCCATTCAAGATCACCGGTGTTTACTTTCCTTTTATTATCCTTGAAACAGGGCTCTTTTCCTGCGAAATTGAAACGCTATCGGTGTTAAAGCATCGCGAACTCTACTCTTCAATAATAAATCCACTTTTGTAAATTTCTCAATGCCAGATAATTCAATTGTTAAAACTCTCTCTCGATATAAGAACGAGTGTTTCTCAAACGCACGCGGCTGAAATTCCTCATCAGGGTATTTCTCGGAATAAATGAATTATCCGGGAAACAGAATTCGGCGAACGTGGAAACTTCCCCAATGCGTTGATTAAACGGCATCAGCGGCAAGCAAAGAAGATTGGGAAACTAAAGATTGCTTTATCAAGCTGAGCGTCGTACGTTAAATTCAATGAACCGTTGCCAGGGATTCTGACACAAGCACTCATCTATGAAGCTCCGAACATAAACCTTCTTTAACTTCACGGCGAAAGGCACCTGGTTTTGTTGAGTCTGGCAGCCTTTTGGAACAAATTAACAGTGCCTTGACAGTAAGGTTTTCCCCGCCATTTTTATCGTCCAGACAGTAACTGGCTGAGTTTTTCCCACTACGAAACCTTTTTTGAAAAATGGTTTGGAAAGTCATTCAAACCAGCCTTATTCTATTACGCGATGCTTAATCCCTGGTGATACGTTAAAAGAAACTCTTTATTTGCAACAATAGTGTTTCGGGAAAACGGTCTTGTTGGTAGAGAGCTTGAACTAAATTCTTTGTAATGAATTGTAAATTTGTAAAGTATCATTTTATCACATTTTAACGCTCCTGATTGTTTTTAAGCAATAAACGATAACAAATCAAAACATTTTTTAAGTAATCCATCAAAATACATTAAAATTAAAAAATTAATTGGTAATTATCAATAATAATATAGAACTAACTACATTCTTCATAAATAACATATGATTTTTTTATGCATGGTATTCCAAAGTAAAATTTAAGTTTTATAACTTCAAACACATTAGGACTCTTATTATAGTATCTTTTATGCTATTTTTCTTTTTTAATTTTTTTTTCTTTTATATTCTAATTAGTTCCTTTTAATTAAAGAAAAATCATTTTTCGTCATTGGGCGCCATCTGGATGGGTGAATCAGAAATTTTCTATAATTTAAAGTATTTTGCTAAAAAATAATTAAAAAGCTAACTGTTTCAAATATTCAATTTTTGAAGATTATGCGTTTGTAATATTTTTAAATATTGTTTAGATTTCTTAAATATTCTGTAATATAGGTTTATTTTTATATGCATTCTAAATTTTTCTTATATATAAATATTTATACACTATAAATTTTTTTTTTTACAATTTGTCAAACTACAATTCTAAATCGTTATCAGTGTTTTGCCTCTGAGATTAAGATGTCCTTTTAAATCCCTTGCTCTTGGAAGATAGTCGTATAGGCCACTGATTACACCACAGAAACGAAAGTTTGTCTTTTTAAGATGCACTGTCTGGATACGGAATGGCAGTTTCACGTGGGAACTTGCAACATCCACGATCCATGAGTATTACTTTCACGCCCACTTTCCAAGATGCGTAGTCTGAAATCTCGAGAAATTGAAATATGTCATCATAAAGTTACTACATCTTGGCAATAATATGCCACCAGGTATCCTCTGGGCCCATAACCCTGCTTGCTTGTGTAAAAGCAGCATAGAAGAAAGTGCTTACGACATTCAATATTTTTGTAAAGTAAGTTACTCAACACGATTAATTGGATTCAAATTATACGCCTTGAGTGATGATGATGTTGAAGATTGTTGGAGAGCCGGACGCCCCGTCAGGGGCTTCATCTCCGGTGGCAGCAAACATGAAAGAATTAAAATTAAAAAAAGTATATAATTATGTGTACTTCATAGAAAACTATGTGTATTTCATAGAAAGTTATGTGTACTTCATAGAAGATAAATGGAATAAAAATATTTTAAAATATAATATTGCAAAAGCCTCATTTGCTATTTATTAGTAAATTTGCTCAGTGCATTTTACTTTTATAAATCCCTGTTAGACGGTTCAGCCATGTCAAAATGGCGTAAATAGAAGTGTTCCAGAGATTTTGTAGTATAATATAGCTAATTTTTTACATTGTTATTTACGTTTATAATTAAAAACAAAAATCAACTGTTCACAAATACAAGAAAACGCCATGATGATCTACCCAAAGTGCGTTAGAGCACTCATCACAAAGACAAATCTATACAGAGTGTCGTGTGGAGACACCAGGTTGCAAAATAGGTTCGTTACAATATCTTTTTAATCTTTCAACAAATGCCTGAACATTTCATTTTAAATCTTTATTAGAAGAAAATATTTTATCAATCTCCTAAAAAATTTAGTAAAGGTCAATCTTTTTAATCCTATAATATTATTTTTAGTCTGGTGTAAATTCCCAAATGTATTTGCAGAAAACATAAAACGCTTTTATAAAGAAAGAAACAAAAACACATAAAAAAAAGCTCTTAAAGAAAAGTGGTGGTTGATACATTAAATCACCAATAATACAACTGTTAAAAATATTCTTTGATATTCGTTTGATTACATTATAATATCATTATATTATAGTTTAAAACACGTTTCCTTCTAATTCGAAACAAATAAAAAATTTGAAATTCAATCCGTTTTCAATTTTAAAATTAATTTATGAACATTTAATGTACACTCAAGAGCCAAAACATTATGACCACCTGTTAATAACGAGTTGGCCCACCTTTGGCGCGCAACACAGCTTCAATCCGCCTTGGCATGGATGCCACAAGTCCTTGGTAAATGGTCGGAGACAGATTGTACCAGATGTTTAAGCAACGGTCACGCAAATCCGAGATATTGTGAATTGGTGGTCTTTGAACTCTGAGCTGCCGTCGCAGTAAGGCCATGTAAGTGTGCAACTGGTCAGCAATGATGTTCAGATACCCTGTAGCATTCATGGTCTGCTGTACCACAACCGCGGGTCCGGGAAACGCCCAAGAGAACGTCCTCCAAAGCATAATACCACCACCACCGTCCTGTGTATGACCTACTGTACTTTGAGGGAGCAACAGTTCGCCTGGAAGACGGCGTATGCTGACACGGCCATCGGCGTGATGAATCACAAACCGTGATTCATCTGACCAGGCAACTCTCTCCCACTGATCCATGGACCAGTCACGATGTTTCCGGGTCCAGCGCAGGCGCAGTTGGCGATGACGCTTGGTCAGCAAAGGCACACGAGTGGGACGCTTGCTGCGTAGCCCCATATCCAACAGTGTCCGCTGAACTGTGTGCTCCGATACTATTCTACTTGGCCCTGCATTGTATTGGGCTTTCAGCTGAGCCACTGTCTGGCTCCGGTTTTGCTTCACCATGCGAGACAGTCTCCGAAGACCTTTTTCTTTGATAGCGTGTGGACGTCCAACACCATATCGTCTATTGCTGGTTTCACCGTCATTCATCCACTTTGCATAAGTAGTAACAACTGTAGATCGCGAACAACCCACGAGTCGTGCAGTTTCGGAAATATTTGTTCCGAGCTTTCGAGCCATTACAATCTGCCCTCTATCAAAGTCGCTTAGATCCGCAACCTTTCCCGTCACACACAGCAATAAGTGAAAGAATGATTCTTCAAACTCTCCAGCAGCAGTTAAATACCACTTCCACCTGATCACGTGCCTTCCACGTCATCCAGGCGAGTTCATTTCAAAATGTAGGGGTAGTCATAATGTTTTGCCTCTTGAGTGTATATATATGTATATATATATATATATATATCAGGTCTTAATCTAAATCTAAATGTATACATATATACTATAAACAGATAAATGGAATGGTATTCAAGATTATTATCTACCGATAACATACGGAAAATAATTTAATAATATTTAATATAATAATGATGTCTTCAAAATAAAATTTTCTGTTTTCTAATTTTTAGTTGACCGAAAATAGATGATTTACTGAAAATAAAAACGTGGTATCAATGTATTTTAGATTTTACAATAGCACTAAAATATAAAAAATTATCATTAATAATTAATTCAAAACGGAATTAGGCAGCTGTTTCATAAAAGCTTTAGAGTGTAACTTCAATAGAATTTTTAATTCGAAGAAAAAAATATATTTCATATATTTTTTGTTTAATCAAATTTCAAAATCAATTATCCAAATCAGATAATGGATAAAAGGTATTCAAGTCAAGCAAGTTCACTTATCAGACGGAATTCTAATTTATGTGTCCGTGCCAAAAATTATTTCGCAATTTACCGACACTTGCGTGTTTTAAATAAATGAATTGCTCAATTTTTCTACCAGTTCGGAATAAATTCTTGGCAACAGTGAAGAGAGCACGCGCATTAATTCCATTCCCAATTAAAGATTCATCACATTTCTTATTCACAAGGGATTAAAACAAACTCCCGCTACCGGCAGCATCCACTCGAAAAATCTCTTGTATTCCAAATCTTTATTAGATTCATGATGCACTACAATCAAAGACCACTTCCAGAAAAGTTATATTTTATTCATGGCCAAATCTCCACCATCACTTTTGTGTAACTGCGAACCGTAATGGAATAAAGGAATTAAAACCTCCCCGCTGTTTAACGGTAAATGCCTGCTGTCATTCAAGATTACCAGTGTTTACTTTCCTTTTATTATCCTTGAAAACAGGACTCTTTTCCTGCGAAATTGAAACGCTATTGGTGTTAGAGCATCGTGAACTGTGCTCTTCAATAACAAATCCACTTTTGCCAATTTCTCACTGCCAGATAATCCAATTATTAAAACTCTTTCTCTCTCTCGAAATAAGAACGAGTGTTTCTCAAACGCACGAGGCTGAAATTCCTCATCAGGGTATTTCTCGGACTAAATGAATTATCCGGGAAACAGAATCCGGCGAGCGTGGAAACTTTCCCAAAGCGTTGATTAAACGGCATCAGTGGCTGGCAGCCGGATAAAGCAAAGAAGATTGGGAAACTAAGGATTGCTTTATCAAGCTACGCCTCGTACGTTAAATGCAATGAACCGATACCAGCGATTCTGACACAAGCACTCGTCTATGAAGCTCCGTACATAAACCTTCGTTAACCTCACGGCGAAAGGCACCTGGTTTTGCTGAGTCTGACAGCCTTTTGAAACAAATTAACAGCCTTGACAGTAAAGTTTTCCCCGCCATTTTTATCGCCCAGACAGTAACTGGCTGAGTTTACCAACTGCGAAACTTTTTGAAAAATGGTTTGAAAAATCATTCAAACTGGTCTTATTCTATTACGCGATGTTTAATCCCTGGTAATACGTTAAAAGAAACTGTTTATTTGCAACAATGGTGTTTCGGGAAAACGGTAGGGAGCTTGTACTAAATCCTTTAAAATGAATTGTAAATACTTTTTTATCACATTTTAACGTTCGTGATTATTTTTAAGCAATAAAAGCTTTTGTCAAACATATCTTAAGTAATCGATGAAATACATTACATTTTTTAAAAAATAATTGGTAATAATCAATAATAATATAGCACTAACTAGATTAAAAAGATTGAAAAAAGTTTATCCAATGAGTTGTTTAGTTTACAGTGGTTTTATATGCTCTTTCAGTTGCTTCATATGTACTTTGTTTCTTTTTTTATTGATTTTCTTTGTTTAAACTGAAAGGTTTTATATCTTATGTATAGTTTTAATATTTAATATTATATTTACAGATTCGTTGTATTTAGATGGTCTTTGTATTAAAGAGTAAAATAAACAATTTATTAGTCAAAGGTACAGTAAGCAAACTCTTGTTATTTTTATTATATGCGATCATTTTACTACTCAGTTTACCCATTAAATTCATACACGCAAGTTGGGGCATACAAAACATTTTTAACATCCTTTCAATATTACCTGTAATATCTTTAATTAAAAAAGTCAATGTCATCAACTCCCAGGACTTCAGAAATGTAGTTCTTGTCGCCTACTAATAAGGATGAAGTACTTTCTTTAAAATTGTAGAACCAGTGTTTATTTCTACAACAATGTGATATGACAGTTGAATCTATCAGAAACACTTCAAAATTTCAGGTTTTGAAAAGGAGATATTTGACAGCCTCTTACTTCTGCATTCTGAGATTTTTTTGACCTGCCAAACCTTTCTGGAGCAATGGTCTTCGGTCCAATCTTCTACAGTATCTGCACGGCCCCATACAAGAAGCTCCTTTGCTAATTCTATGCTATGCTTGTTTCGGCACCAACACTCGTCTGCTGCTCACTGATTTCTTTTGACGTGATGTGGCATTTAATTTCTCGAAGTAAATGTATTTCCTACAATTGTGTAGTCTTTACCTTTATCTTTTGTCGTTAGTTCTTTTCTCCCAGATTTTGTCAATAATTGTTAAGTAACATTTCTTACTGAAAACGTCTTTATCTTCATGATGGTAAAATAATCTGAGCCTAATTGTCAAATTGTGGTGGCAATAGATGAATAAGCTAAAAACAAATAGTTCAGGAATAGTAAATCCATAATTTTTTTGTCAGCGTTCTTTTTTTTCGGCTAGTCTCTTGCTAAACATGCAAATACTTCCGTTTAGATTTGTATCTTGTTAAAAAGAGCTTATCGATCAGACAGGCATGTCTTGCATGAGAATTTGGTTCAAAATGCAGCTTCAGTGTGTCCCATTCAGTCTGTCCGTCCTCCGTGTCAATTATCAATGGTCAAAACTTTCTCTCAGATACTTAGTAGATAGTTGGACTTGCCGTCTACTTACAAATGCTCGTGTTCTTCAGATGCACTGTCCATATATGGAATGGCTGATGCACACATGAACTTCCAACATCCAGGATAATATATTAAAATATATTATCTCAGATATCATATTAAATGGTCTTATTTTTGTAGTACAAAATTAGATTAATTGGAAAGGTTTTAGTTCAGAAACTACCACATCTAAAAAAATACAACCCAACAATATATGCAATTGTCTGTGTGCATAATTAAAATTCTTTCAATAACACCTTAGAAATCCTTTTGAAAGATAAAGAAATGGGAGAGAATTAAAAAGTTTATAATTTCAAATACAACAGAGACGTTTTTGAAAAAGAAGGTTGAACAGTAAATACACACACAAAAAAAAACATTGAAAAAAGGAGAAGATAATTGTTAAGGGAGGAAATAAGAATAATGTTGCAAAGAACACGAATTAATTGTAATCCCTCAAAAATGAAGTTTTACAATTAATTCAGCAAAAAAAATATCAGAAGTGAAGAAACAATTACAATAATAAACCCCACACAAATCTCTGATAGTACAAATAAAAAAAATCAGAAGAATGGAAAAAAAAAAAAAAAAAAAAAAAACGTTCTAAAAACATTTTCATTTCATAAAAAGTTTCCTTTTTTTCAAAATCTCAGGGGAATATAAAAACTAACTTGATTGAAAAGATATAAACATTGTCTCCAGGGCAAATTATCTTTGCATGAAACCAACCTATTATTTTTTTTTTATGCAATCAATACACTATAAACATTTTGAAAAAAATTTTAATATCGTAGTAAATAGACTTTGTGTAATAAATGAAATTTTATAAATTTCGATTTTACATAGAATTTTTCCGAACTAATAATAAGAAAATTAATAGAAAACTATGTGTTATTTCATAGATAACTATGTATAATTCATAGAAAATTATGTGTATTTCATAGAAAATTATATGTAATTCATAGAAAACTATGTATAATTTATCGAAAATAAACTGAACAATTATATTTTTAAACTGTAATATTGCAAAAGCCTCATTTATTGATAGTTGGATTTTTTACTTTTACAAATCCCTGTCAGATACTTAGGTCCTGTCAAGACGACGTAAATAAAAGTGTTGCAGGTATTTTGAAGCATATTAATTTTGCTAATTATTTACGCTGTTATTTACATTTGCAATTAAAAAAAAATCAACTTTTAACAAATACAAAAAAAACCCCACGTTCATCTTCCAAGAGTGCGTTAGAACATTCAGCACAAAGATGCACAGCAGTATGCACAGAGGAGTGAGAAGAATGAGAAAAGTTTATTATTACAACAGAGACGTTTTTGAAAAAAGAAAACGTGAAACCACTGTAACTAAACAACTGATTGGTTAATCTTTTTCAGTCTTTTTAATCTAGTTTAGTGCTATATTATTATTGATAATTACCAATTAATTTTAATGTGGTTGATGAATTATTTAAAAAAAATATTTTGCTAAAGCATTTATCTTTAAATATAATCACGAACACTAAAATGTGATAAGTGGATACTTTACGAATTTGCAATTCATTATAATGGATTTACTTCAAGATCTTTACCAACAAGGACGTTTTCCTGAAACACACCATAGTTGCAAATAAAGGGTTTCTGTTAACGCATCGCAAGGGATTAAGCATCGCTTAACAGAATAAGACGGGTTTGAATGACTTCCCAAACCATTTTTCAAAAAAGGTTTTGTAGTGGGAAAACTCAGCCAGCAACTGTCTGGACGATAAAAATGGCGGGGAAAACCTTACTGTCAAGGCACTGTTAATTTGTTTCAAAAGGCCACGCCTTTCGCCGTGAGGTTAAAGAAGGTTTATGCTCGGAGCTTCATAGATGAGTACTTGTGTCAGAATCCCTGGCAACGGTTCATTGAATTTAACGTACGAGGCTCAGCTTGATAAAGCAATCCTTAGTTTCCCAATGTTCTTTGCTTTATACGGCTGCCAGCCACTGATGCCGTTTAATCAACACATTGGGAAAGTTTCCACCCTCGGAGGATTCTGTTTCCCGAATAATTCATTTAGTCCGAGAAATACCCTGATAAGGAATTTCAGCCGCCTGCGTTTGAGAGACCCTCGTTCTTATTTCGAGAGAGAAAGTTTTAATAATTGGATTATCTGGCATTGAGAAATTTACAAAAGTGGATTTGTTATTGAAGAACGGAGTTCGCGATGCTTTAACACCGATAGCGTTTCAATTTCACAGGAAAAGAGCCCTGTTTCAAGGATAATAAAAGGGAAGTAAACACCGGTAATCTTGAATGGCAGCAGGCATTTACCGTTAAGCAGCGGGGAGGTTTTAATTGCTTTATTCCATCAAGGTTTGCAGTTGCACAAAAGAGATGGCGGAGATTTGGCCATGAATAAAATATGAGTTTTCTGGAAGTGGTCTTTGATTGCAATGCATTATGAATCCAATAAAGATTCGGAATACAAGAGATTTTTCGAATGGATGCTGCCAGTAACGGGAGTTTGTTTTAATCCCTTGTGGACAAGAAATGTGATGAATCTGTAATTGGGAATGGAATTAATGCGCGTGCTTTCTTCACTGTTGCCGAGAATTTAATTCGAACTGGTAGGGAACTCGAGCAATTAATTTATTTAAACCCCGTAAGTGTCGGTAAATTGAGAAATAATTTTTGATTCGAAAACATAAATTAGAATGCCGTCTGATAAGTGAAGTTGCTTGACTTGAATATCTTCCATCCATTATCTGATTTAGATAATTGGTTTTGAAGTTCGGCAAAATAAAAAATAAAAAATGAATTTTTTTTCTTGAAAACAAAAATTCTATTAAAGGTTCTCTCTAAAATATATTTTGCAATAATTACTTGATACTGTTTGGAATTAATAATAAACAGTAATTTTTTTATTCTTTAATGCTATTGTAAATTTAAAATACTTAAATGTCGTTTAATTTTTCAGAAATTCATATAACTTATTTTTGTCACCTAAAAAATAAAAACTAGCAAATTCACTTTTGAAGACAGCATATAATGTTCACATTATCTACGTAATTAAACTATGTACCGTGAGTTATTTAAAGATAATAGTTTAAATTTCTCTGCATTTATCTATTTATATATGCGTACATTTTGATTTAGATTAAAACTTTATAAGGTCATATATGTAAGGTTCATAAGGCCATCTTAAAGTCACATATGTAAAGGTCATCTTCTTAAGGTCATATATATAATGTTATAAAAGCGTAATGTTTCGTGAGATATATAGCTTTACATTTTCACAATTAAGTTGAAAAAATGACTGGATTTAATATTTTTTGTTACGAATTTAAAAGCCTTTTGCACTATAATTTAATGATATAAACAAAAATCAAATAATTTTTAACAGTTGTATTACTGTTAAAAATAGTTTGGTTTTCGTTTCAAACCTTAAAGAAATTAGGAAAAAATAAACCTGCATTTCTAAGTGCTCTTTTTTAGGTGATTTCATTTGTTTAGCTATAGAAGCATTTTATATTTTCTGTAGATAAATTTGGGGATTTACACCAGGTTAAAAAACAAATATTTTAGGATAAAATAAAAATTATATCGATTCACTCTAAAAGTACAAAATTGATTTTCTCCTACAATCTTTTTTAATTTTAAGTGCAATTAAGTTAATTAAAATTTTTTACAGTACTCATGATGTTTGCCACTAATATTAAAACATTGTAAGTTACTTAAAACAGTTTTAGAATAAGTTGTCTAGCTAAAAATTTGCAAATCCTCTTTTTGTTGATACCAATACAATAATACTTCGGAAAAAAGAATTAAGTATTTTCGAGGATATTTGGTACTGATGTTTTTTTCTTTCCCCAAGAGGGTTATTTCGAATAAATTTTTTTTTTTTTGTGTTGCTCATATTTTATTTCGATTATGTTTTTGTGTTCAAATACAACTTCTGTTCTGATGATGTTTTGGTGACAGTATTTCGGGCAATAATATCTGTAAATGCCATTCATTTTGAATCAAATTCAACCTTCGAATCTCTAGTATTTTTTAGTTACCGGATCTCCACTTTACACTTAATGTAAATTTGATCAAAAG
Source organism: Caerostris darwini (assembly GCA_021605075.1). NCBI lineage: Eukaryota > Metazoa > Arthropoda > Arachnida > Araneae > Araneidae > Caerostris > Caerostris darwini. The sequence goes on from BPLQ01004695.1 coordinate 232,631, forward strand.
TTTGCCAATCATGTTTTAACGAGTCACAACATTTGTCAAGGGAAATAGTATATATGCTTATGTGAGACAAAGCCAATACAAGAAATTATGTGACACAAGGACCTCAGTTACTGGATACTTGCTAGTAATTTATTTTGTAATTATTATCAGTATTTATTCAGCTAATAAATTATGTGGTGTTTTTTAAAAATGTTTAAAATCTTCCTGTTGAAACGAAAGAAAGTACATACGAAACCACTGTAAGCTCAACAGCTGATTAGTTAAAATGTTTTAGTCTTTTAATTTAGCTAGTACTATATTATTATTGATAATTACCAAATATTTATTTTAAATTTTAATGTACTTGAAGAATTACTTAAAAATGTTTTGACAAAAGCATTTATTTTTTAAGTATAATCACGAACGTAAAATGGAATAAATTGAGCTTAACGAATTTAGAATTCATTTTGAACGATTTAGTTTAATTTTTTAAAATGTAATGTACTTGACGGATTGCTTAGAAAATGTTTTGATAAAAACATTTAATGCTTACAAACAATCACAAAATGTAAAATGTAATGAATGGACCTTTACGAATTTGTAATTCATAATAAAGGATTTAGTTCAAGCTCTATACGAACACGGCCGTTTTCATGAAACACCATTGTTGCAAATAAAGAGTTTCTTTCAACGTATCACCAGGGATTAAGCATCGCATAATAGAATAAGAACAGTTTGAATAACTTTCCAAACCATATTTCAAAAAAGTTTCATAGTTGGAAAACTCAGCTAGTTACCGTTTGGACAATAAAAATGGCGGGAAAAACCTTACTGTCAAGGCACTGTTAATTTGTTTCAAAAGGCTGTCAGACTCAACAAAACCAGGTGCCTTTTGCCGTGAGGTTAAAGAAGGTTTATGTTCGCAGCTTCATAGAGGAGTTCTTGTGTCAGAATCGCTAGGAACGGTTCATTGAATTTAACGTACGAGGCTTAGCTTCATAAAGCAATCCTTAGTTTCCCAATCTTCTTTGCTTTATCCGGCTGCCAGCCACTGATGTCGTTTAATCAACGCATTGGGAAAGTTTCCACGCTCGCCGAATTCTGTTTCCCGTATAATTCATTTAGTGCGAGAAATACCCTGATGAGGAATTTCAGCCTCGTGCATTTGAGGAACACTCGTTCTTACTTCGAGAGAGAGTTTTAATAATTGGATTATCTGGCAGTGAGAAATTTACAAAAGTGGATTTGTTATTGAAGAGTAGAGTTCGCGATGCTTTACCACCGATAGCGTTTCAATTTCAAAGGTAAAGGGCCCTGTTTCAAGGATAATAAAAGGGAAGTAAACACCGGTAATCTTGAATGGCAGCAGGCATTTACCGTTAAGCAGCGGGGAGGTTTTAATTTCTTTACTCCATCAAGGTTCGCAGTTGCACAAAAGAGATGGCGGAGATTTGGCCATGAATAAAATATGAGATTTCTGGAAGTGGTCTTTGATTGCAATGCATTATGGATCTAATAACAATTTGGAATACTAGAGATTTTTCGAATGGATGTTGCTGGTAGCGGGCGTTTGTTTTAATCCCTTGTGGACAAGAAATGAGATGAATCTTTAATTGGGGATGGAATTAATGCGGGTGCTTTCTCCTCTCTGCCAAGAATTTATTCCGAACTGGTAGGAAAATTGAGCAATTCATTTATTTAAAAAAAACGTCGTGTGGTAAATTGCGAACTAATTTTTGGCACGAAAACGTAAATTGGAATTCCGTCTGATAAGTGAACTTCCTCGACTTGAATACCTTTTATCCATTATCTGATTTGGATAATTGGTTTTGAAGTTTGAACAAAATAAAAAATAAAAAAGGAAATGAATTTTTTTTCTTGAAAATGAAAATTCTGTGGAAGGTTGACTCTAAAATTCTTTTGTTATAATTACTTAATACTGTTTGGAATTAATAATAAAGGATAATTTTTTTATTTTTTAAAGGCCATTGAAAATTTAAATTACTTTGATGTCATGTGTTACTTTTTTGAGAAAATCCTATAATTTATTTTTATCAACTACAAAAATTGGAAAATTTTATTTTGAAGACAGCATATAATGTTCGCATTAACTGCGTAATTAAACTATGTACCGTAAGTTATTTATTTCATATTTCGAACTCGTCTGCGTTTATCTGTTTATATATGTATATATTTTGATTCAGATTAAAAATGTATAAGGTCATATATGTAATATATTACACTGAAGTGACAAAAGTCATGGGATAGCAATATGCAAATTTTCAAATGGCAGTAGCATCGCGTAGAACAGGTATAAATGAGCAGTGCTTTCGCAGAGCTTTCATTTCTGTTCAAGTTATTCATGTGAAGAGGTCTTGACGTGATGATGACCGCACGACGGGAATTAACAGACTTTGAACGCGGAATGTTAGTTGGAGCTAGACGCATGGGTCATGCCATTTCGGAAATCGTTAGGGAATTCAACATTCCCAGATCCACTGTGTCAAGAGTGTGCCGAAAGTATGAAATTTCAGGCTTAACATCCCACCATGGACAGCGCAGTGGTCGACCGCCTGTACTTAACGACCGAGACCGGAGACGTCTGCAAAGAGTCGTAAATTCTAACAGACAAGCAACACTGCGCCAAATAACCGCAGAAATCAATGTGGGACGTACAAGGGACTTATCTGTTAGAACTGTGCGGAGAAATTTGGCTTTCTTGGGCTATTCCAGCAGAAGACTGACTCGAGTGCCTTTACTGACAGAACGACATCGCTTGCAGCGACTCTCGTGGGCACGTGAGCATATCGATTGGTCCCTAGATGAATGGAAGACCGTGGCCTGGTCCGATGAGTCACGATTTCAGTTGGTAAGAGCTGATGGTAGGGTTCGAGTGTGGCGCAGACCCCACGAAGCCATGGCAGCAAGGCACTGTTCAAGCTGGTGGTGGCTCCGTAATGGTGTGGGCTGTTTTTTCATGGCATGGACTTGGTCCTCTGGTGCGACTGGACCGAACATTGACTGGAAATGCTTATGTTCAGCTACTTGGAGATCACTTGCAGCCATTCATGGACTTCAAGTACCCAAACAACGATGGGATTTTTATGGATGACAATGCGCCATGTCACCGGGCCACAACTGTTCGCGATTGGTTTGAAGAACATTCTGGACAATTCCAACGAATGATCTGGCCACCTAGATCGCCCGACATGAATCCCATCGAGCAGTTATGGGACATCATCGAGAGGTCTGTTCGTGCCCAAAATCCTGCACCATCAACGCTTTCACAATTATGGACGTCTATCGAGACAGCATGGGTCAATATTCCTGCAGAAGACTGCCAACGACTTGTTGAGTCCATGCCATGTCGAGTTGCTGCACTTCGCCGGGCGAAAGGAGGGCCGACACGATATTAAGAGGTATCCCATGACTTTTGTCACTTCAGTGTATATGTAATGTTATATATATATTGTATATATTATAGATATGTATTGTCTCTGGAGATGTATAGTTTTACATTTTCAATATGAAATTTATTTTAATGTTTTTTAACCTGGTGTCACAACGGGACACGCTGCGCAGACTTATTTTTGTGTTTAGTTTTCTAACGCACTTTTGGAAGAACACGGCGTTTTCTTGTATTTGCTAAAAGATGATTTTTGTTTTTAATTTTAAATGTAAATAATTAGCATTATTTAAATACTACAAAATCTCTGGAACACTTTTATTTACTCCATCTTGACATATCTAACTGCTGACAGGGACTATGAAGTATACATTAATGATTAAAAAAATTTTTTTAACTGCGTTTCATTAAAAAGTCTTCTAATTTCTTAAAATTGTTTTTTTCAATTTTTAAATAACGATGTTCTATTGTAAAAACACACATAAGGCGGTTCGTCTATTTTTCGTCTAACGTTCTGTTCGTCTATCTCCTTCATATACTTATTTCACTTGCATATAATCTGAAAGATTTTCCGATGTAGACTAAAGATTAATACAGGAAACACGAGTAGAATTTGGTTTGATAAAGAACTGAACATTTAAAAAAAAATTTTATTCAGTATCTTTTATTTTATTGCTGATTAGAAGATAAGATTATTTTTTCCAATACTTTGGATACAGGATTGTTTACATAATGTTACTTTTTTTTCTATGGATATTTATTGCGAAAAATATTTGCAATTAAAATCAATATCGATGTGATTAATGTATTAAAAGGAGTTAAACATTGGAATATGCTAATTAAAAATTGTTTTATTACTGCAATAAAATGCTCTAAATAAAATTGTTGGAATTAATGCATTAAAACACTCTAAGAAAACTTTATTTATCAATTCATTAAAATGTATTGAATTGTTTGGTGAATAATTCAGTGCTAGGACACAAAAGTAAAAGTGCCTTAAAGCATTATTGACTGTGTTTTATTATAACAATCAGTTTGGATGGATTATGCAAATTGTGAATTGTATAAAATCAGTTCGTATGAATCTGTCAAAGAAAGCTTCTGACATGCGGAATACTTGAAAAATTTATTGTTTTGTATAACTTGAATCCAATTACTCGAGTTGAGTGATTTACATACCAAAAATATTGAATGTTGTAAAGAATTCATCTATGTTGTTTTTACAAAAACAAACAAAATGCGCTGTATAAAATTGATGTGATTAATTCATTATAAAATGCTCAGTTTAAACAAACGAAATAAAGTACATAAGAAACCACTGTAAACTAAACAACAGATTGGTTAATAGTTTTCTGTCTTTTTACACAAGTTAGTGCTATATTATTATTGATAATTACCAATTAATTTAAAAAAAAAATTTAATGTGTTTGATGGATTACTTAAAAATCTTTTGATTTCTTATTGTTTATTGTTTAAAAATCATCAGGACAGTTAAAATGTGATAAATGGACCTATACGAATTTGCAATTCATTTTAAAGGATTTAGTTCAAGCTTTCTACCAAGACCGTTTTCCAGAAACACTATTGTTGTAAATAAAGAGTTTCTTTTAACGTTTCAACAGGGATTAAGCAGCGCGTAATAAAATAAGACCGGTTTGAATGACTTTCCAAACAATTTTTCAAAAAAGTTCCACAATTGGGAAACTCAGCCAGTCACTGTGTGGACGAAAAAAATGGCGGGGAAAACCTTACTGTCAAGGCACTGTTAATTTGTTTCAAAAGGCTGTCAGACTCAACAAAACCAGGTGCCTTTCGCCGTGAGGTTAAAGAAGGCTTATGTTCGGAGCTTCATAGATGAGCGCTTGTGTCAGAATGGCTGGTAACGGTTCATTGAATTTAACGTACGAGGCTTTGCTTGATAAAGCAATCCTTAGTTTCGCAATCTTGTTTGCTTTATCCGGCTGCCAGACACTGATGCCGTTTAATCAACACATTGGGAAAGTTTCCACGCTCACCGGATTCTGTTTCCCGGATAATTCCTTTAGTGCGAGAAATATCCTGATGAGGAATTTCAGTCGCGTGCGTTTGAGAAACACTCGTTCTTATTTCAAGAGAGAGTTTTAATAATTGGATTATCTGGCAGTGAGAAATTCACAAAAGTGGATTTATTATTGAAAAGCAGGAGTTCACGATACCTTAACATCGATAGAGTTTCAATTTCGCAGGAAAAGAGCCCAGTTTCGAGGATAATAAAAGGAAAGTAAACACTCGAAATCTTGAATGGCAGCAGGCATTTACCGTTAAGCAGCGGGAGGTTTTAATTTCTTTATTCCATTAAGGTTCGCAGTTGCACAAAAGAGATGGCGGAGATTTGGCAATGAATAAAATATGAGTTTTCTGGAAGTGGTCTTTGATTGCAATGCATTATGGATCTAATAACAATTTGGAATACTAGAGATTTTTCGAATGGATGTTGCTGG